>BHFT01028438.1:0-71292 GCA_004320025.1 Laticauda laticaudata
CACAGCAGCCTGCAGATGGCTTTCGCCACTGGTTGCAGACATTGATGGTGGCTGCCCTAAGGACTTTGTTACAATCCACGTGGACAATGACTGGATGCCTGTGAAGAGGAGAGTCAGATTGAAGGCTGCCAGAGTCTTGCACAGCTGGGCTGCCTGGAGCTGAAAGTCGCAGATGCAGATGAGTCTGCTCCCCCTTTTTATAGGAAATATAGGTTTTTCCGCTTAGGCATCCTCCTAGGGGATCCATGCTAGGCATCCTCTGAGGGAATCCTTAATATCCGCAGATAGGTCCTCCTGCGAACGTTTTTCCGTTTTAAATGCTTTGCTTTCCATTGCTGCCATTCCGCTAGGCCATCTTGTTCTGCATCCGTTCTCTTGCTCCGTTCACCTTCCTCCCTCGCGTCCGGACGGCATGCGCAGGTTGATCCGCGTGGAGCATAGCGGACGATGCCATAGCAGATAATACGCGGTTATGCGTACGCGGATGCAGACACGGACGAACTGCGCATACATTTTTCCGCGCAAAAGTTTTTGGGCCAGCCCAAAACTTTTGGAGCGATGAACGACTCCATAAACTGGGATGCTTGGACGGATAGAGAGGGAAGCCAAACGGTAGGCAGTGAGTACATTCACGGTTTTTCCAACGGATGGCAAGCTTTTTTGTCCGTTTTACATCCTCTTTGCATCCGTTGGTTCGGTGTGACATGGGCTTAAAATAAGAGGAGTTCTTGGAATGCCTGAATGGAAAGTAGATTTTTTTTATGTTTTGCTTTTAATATTACTTTGTGGCTTTATTAATTATACATTTAAATTAAAATATTATTTTTATTTGGTGTAATATTTCATTAGTATACATATAAAATTATATTTTTTTCATTATCTGTTTCTTTCAAGCTGACAATCAGTACTTTGAATTACATCTGAAACCCTATTGAAAATCAATAAAGCTTGCTTATCAAAAAAGTAATATTGGTGATTGAGAAATACCCATAATTGTCCACACTGGGGGGAATACAAATTAAATAAATATTGATTTGGTCTGGAGAGGTGCAGCCATACTAGAACTGAAAAGACCGGAATGGCCCCAAAATCCATCGATAGTTAATCTTGTTAGAATTGAATTGAAGACTCTTCCTCTCCAGCTTGTCTCCTATAGTCTTCAGCCATCAGGCCAGGACCTCCATGGCCTCACTTGGTCAGCCCAATGTGGAAATGTATAGCTGAGTATAATCTGCATGCTGATTATATCTCATCCTGGGCTGTCAAATTACATTACTCAGCAGCTTCATGTAGTTCAGGGGTCCCCAAGCTGTGAGTCAGGAGAACCATGGGAACAGCTGGTGAGCACACATATGCATCCTCATTTGCACGAGCAGCGGACAAGTGTGTACGTTCCATTTGCGTGAATGGCAAATGGAACTATATGCACGCGCATACTTGCTGTCCACTTGTAGAAACATGCCCCCCCCCCCNGCCCCCCCCCCCCAGTCTGCAAAGCCGGAAACATTTGAGGCTCTGATGTAGATGTTGAATAGAGCAGGGAGAGTGCTGAAATTTTGGGAGATGCAATATTAGGAATGGAAATTTCCATTTTTTTTTTTAACTCAAGAAATGTCAGCTTCTTCGGAATATGATCTTGGCTTATGCTGAATTTTGGTTTTAAATAATAGTTCAAAACTCAAAATTTGGGTAACCGTATTGTAGAAAACTTCAAATTCAATAAAGATGCTTCAGGGAATACATGAGCGTGAATTTAAGATCTGTCCTTAACTTTTTCAAGAATCTGTACTATGTCCTAAGAATGAGCACTTGCTCTCTACTGCTGCCATAAAGTTCCCAAAAAAACCACACAGATGTTGTAATAAACTGCAGTGCTGTGTTCATATCCCCACATATTGAGCACCTTTTTGGAATTGAATCTGAATCACGGCATAACCTAATAACATTTACTTTGGAATCATTAATTTGCTGCTACGGAATATTGCATTTAATATTAAAAAGCTCAGTCATACTGAAAGGCTTTTGAAAATTTGTGTTGTACAAGAACATTGGGGGAGTATAGAAATTTGGGTATGCACACCCATGAGAGTGAAATTGTGCTCCTTCTGCATAACTTAACTGTTATGCAGTCTTGACATCTCAGAAATTATGTAAGCTAGTTACTTCCCATTAGGTGCTATTTTCTACCAATTTTTGATGATCGGCTGTGAAATACTGATGATACATGTGAATGTAACATCAAAGGCTGTATGTTGTGCTAGTTTAAGGTGGTAACTGATTTTTGTGAATGCCTAATAGTATTAAAGCAGCCTTTCTCAGTTGGTCTTCCATGAAACTCTAGGTTCTTGAGAGAAATCATAAGGGGTTCTGTGAGAGATTATGATTTAAAAAAAATGTCTAGCAATCTAAGTAGTGGAAATTTTAAACACCATGACTCAGTAGTTGGCCTATTGCTTTGTTGTGGTTGTATCATTGTAATATGTGAATTGTGCAGGTTAAAGTGAATTGTATTGTGATTTTTCATGTTTGTTATGATGCAGAGATTTTTGAGGCCTGAAAATTAAGGGAAAAAATTGAGAAATGATATATTAAAGCATAAATGTGTTGTACTCAGCTCTTCTTAGGAAATAGAGAAGACATTTATAAATATATTGTTTATTTGAGTGAGACGTTAGTACATTTTTAATTTATTTCTCTTTTATTCTACATATTACTAGAATACAGTATTAAGTTTTTTTCATTCTTTTTTGCATGTGCTTTTTTGGGGGGAAGAGTATGGAAATATATCTAACAATCTTTTCTTTCAATCTGTTATTTTATAATAATTACTTGTCATGTGCACTATTTCAAATCAACAAATGTTAAATGTTTCTAACTATTATACTAATTACTTTTTAAAATTTAACTTAACTGTCCCTCTCTGGTATGTAGCATAAAACTAAAGTGTGTCGGACATCCTTTTAATTGGGTAGAGGGTTTCCATTCTTCTCAAGACCCTGGCCTAGAAATTATACTCCCTGCAAAGTTTTTGTTTGGAAGGGAAAGGAGAAATTTGTGTCGGCTTATTCATTCTAGCACATTAGTTTCTGGATATATAAATTCATAAGATTCTCAAAAAGTAATAGTTCATATAAAGCTGAAGTTCCATTAGTACTATATTGCAATATATGTTTATCATTCTTTAAACATCTATTTTGTTGAGAAAGTCTCAAATTTTATTTGAGAAAGAATTGTTGAAAAAATATTTTTTCTTCAGATATTTTTTGACATTTGTTTATAATTATGCTCTCATCGAAATTGCTTTCTTATTAAATTCAGTTTTGTACATTTTTAGACCCAGCTTTGGATAAACATCTAGTATTAGAATAATTATGATGTATCTTAGGTTTTCTGCATCTCCTTTGGGGAAAAATAGATACTTTTGCTGAAATGTAAATCTTTATTAAATCGATAAATCATTCAATGGAATGTTGTCTAATGGGTATGTTGCAATTCTATTTCAGCTATGCAGTTGATTACAAAATTCTTGTACAATAATTTGCAAACAATTATTGGATTTATTTGTTTAAGGTATTTCTATATGCCCATATTAAATGCAGTCCTGGTGGTTGATGTAAAATGCAAAGTCAACATAAAATCAACATAATATATTTCCAGCTATAGAAAGAGATAGTTGCCCACATAATCAGCTGACAGTATTTAATCCTAGAATACTTGCATAAATAAAACAGTCTTGAACATCTTGCTAAAAGCTAATAGGGAAATAGCCAAATTAATCTCTTGCTCTAAGTGTTTCATAATATGGGGGCAATAACAGAAAAAAATTGCTTAAGGATTAGGGTCCCCTTGCATTTATATAGAAGTGGGATCCTGAACATTGCCTGCAAACGTATATAGACCAGGTGGGCTGTAGCAAGATATCCTAAAGCCAAACTATGAATCTATGCTATACATATCAAATTACTTATATAGTTGCCTATTGGCTGTTTGGTTTGTGTTTTGACAATTTTGTGATCAGTATCTATTTTTTTTTTTCACTAGGTTTAACATAGCACTATGGCTCATTCAAAGACAAGAGCCAATGATGGAAAAATTACATACCCTCCAGGAGTTAAAGAAATATCTGACAAAATTTCAAAAGAAGAGATGGTACGAAGATTAAAAGTGAGTGGGTAGTTTACTATATATTGTGATGTTTATTTGGACAGCTCAAAATTGGATGTATGTGAAATTGTTTATTTTCAAACAAAAAGGCTAATAATGTAAATAATAGTAAATTGCTGGAAGTTTTTCTGATGAGTTAGCAGAACTAATTCAATGAAACAAAATCCCTTATAAGCATCTCTTTTTAGTTGCTTGTTAAACTTGAATTGTGATGATCATTTTCCTGCCTAAAATAAGCAAAGCATGCTTTTTGTCTCCCGACAACTTTCAACCTGCTTCATCCTATCTATCTTAATGTTAATGTTTTGTTCAATATTTCTAAATAAACATGTTTGATTCCTTTAGCGATAATTCGATGAGATGAGAAATCTATTTTTCCTCTTATATTTTTTGTGGTAGTAGTATAGCAATAAGATGATACTATGTAGATTGTAGAAGTAAGGTTATTTAAATAAATGCAAAATGCCATAGCTACATAGCTATTTAGTACTATAAATTTAGTACAAAAGAAAGAGAAGTCTTCTGTTGGAAAAGGAAAGAGATAGATAGTATACCCTCCATCTCTGCTGTTAATTTATTTTCATTTTTTTGAGGAGGTGGTTATGCAGTTTTGACAATTATAAAATATAATTCTAGGTAAGAACCAGGAAAACATCAGAACAATAATTGCAGATATTAGGAAAGTTATATGATTTAATGACATTTTATTTCCTGCACAATTGATAACTAAAATAATGGTTCGACACCAGGAAACAAAAACCATTTAAAACCATTTCACTGTTTAGCAGTGAAACAGACTGTTTCAGAAAGTGTTTAAACAGAGGATGGAGGGCCATCTATCAGGGATTTGTAGTCGTGGATTTCTTTATGTGGCAGTGTGTGGGGGCTGTGATTTTTGTACTATTATGGAATTTTTTGATATAATAAAGTAGGCATTTTTGCTTAAAAAGAAGCTATTTCAAGTTATTTATATTTCCTGAAAACAAATTGTGAATATTTGCATGAACATTAAAAGGCAGTCATTAATTATATTTTAAAATATATAATAATAACCATAATATTCTAAGGAAATTGATTTGTCAGTGACATTGTTAACTATCAGGGCAATATTGGATCATATGTTGACTATGGACAACAATGGATTTTAACGTAACAAATACCTTTAGTGCTATAAATATTAGCCTAGGACTTGGAAGGACGCCTCCAGCCTCAGTCATTCAGAGTTAACAGAGCTATTATGGGGGGAAAAAACTGAAGGTGAGAATGCTATATCTGCAATGCTGCCAGTGCTGTTTATTTCACACTGAGTTTCTGAAGAAATATAAATCTTAAAAGTATCACTTTTCTGAAATTGAATGTGACGGTATGTTGGATTCTTCCTTCATCCACCCCTCACCCTCCCCACCCCCAATTAAAAGAATCTCCAAATTTGACAAAGAAGCAAACCAAAACATTAAAAGCCTTTATTGAGTTTGTTTGATAGACATGGAAGTTTGGATTTCATCAAATTGGGCTGCTTTTTAAAATTTGGATTGAAACTGAATCTCGTTGCACGGTTGTAGCAAGTTGACCAAACTAGAGATTTTTAATATGATGTTTGCTGTCAGACTAAGTGGAATACATTAATACTTTTCATACTATGCTAAGAAATATAATAAACATGAGAATTAAAAAGCAAATCGTCTTCTGAAAACAAATTCTTATTAATACTTTCTAATGTATTTTAGTTTTGTTTGTAACAATGATTTCAGACTTTCAGGATGAGTTTATAGCAACTTAAAAATAACAAACATAATTTTTATAATATCAGTATACTTCACCATTCACTTTTATCTTGATCTTCAGGTCATAAACTATATTTTTATTATGGATACATATATCATTTACCTCTTAATAGGGAAATATAAAATGATATATAACTAAAAATATTGAAGGCATTTTTAATGTTATACTTGATTAAAGGTAAAAAGCTGATTTTCTGAGTATGTGTGTGTGTGTGCGTACAGTATTCTTATTGAAGAAGAATTTATGTCTTTGAACTGTGATGCTGGTGTTATTGCATATACCATGGACAGTCAGAGTAACTGAAATCACAAGACCACGTACTTTGGTCATGTCATGCATGTAAATTCATTGGAGAAGGCAGTGATGCTAGGAATGGTTAGTGGAACAAGAAGGAGCAATCAAAGAACATTCTAGCTTGATAACATGAAATCTGATACAAAGTGAACATCCCACAGTGCATGGAGAGTACTTATCTATAAAGTCACTGAGAATCAGACACAACTGGTTAAAACAACAGCAGCAGCAGCAACATGTATATATGTACCATATGTATGTATGTATCTGTGTGAAATGTCTTGTTCATAATATAGCTAATTTTTAAAAATGATTTTTGCAGATGGTTGTAAAAACCTTTATGGATATGGACCAAGACTCTGAAGAGGAAAAAGAGTTGTATCTAAATCTTGCTTTACATCTTGCTTCTGATTTTTTTCTTAAGCATCCTGACAAAGATGTGCGCTTGCTTGTTGCATGTTGTCTTGCTGATATTTTTAGAATATATGCTCCTGAAGCACCATATACTTCACCTGATAAACTCAAGGTAAAGTTGTGTGATTTACTTAATTTATTGGAATCTGGATGTGTAACAATGCTATTTTATATTTATTTCTATACAGTTAAAAGCAAATTTCCTGGTAGATTATGGTTTTCAATTGCATATGAAACTCTGTATTAAATGTTTTATGATGTGTATAGCAATTAATTTGAATTAAATAATAAACTTCCATTTTCAATTTAGTAGATTTTTGCATAGTATTTAGCATATCTGATATTAAGGGGAATCTTAACTCAGTCCTTATGGCTTCTTTTATAATCTGATTTTATTTATATACCACTTATGGCAAAATAGAGTACCAGATTCCTGATACTTATTTTCAATAATGGGTGGTCAAATCGTCCCTCATCAGGAAAACTATAAAACTTAAAATGATAATCAGAGTTCTAGTCTTTTGAACTTTTATAAATTTATGTTTGATTAGGAATTAGCAGAAATTCCTTTTCTTTTTGTATTCCAAAACCAATAATTCCAAGATGATGTAGAGATGAATTCTATTATATTAATAATGAAAATTCTATCATTTGCACAGTGTGATCATTATTCCCTTCAACCTTTCTTTGATATTTTTCTCTGATTGTCTTAAAAAACTGGTTCCTGTTTTTTGCTCCATTTTCCTAGTGACTTTAAATACTTTAAAGCTAGGTAACTATTAAGCAAATAGGTAATGTTTAATTAGATAATGTAAAACAATAAAGCATTTTTAAAAATTGAAATACAATGTGATGACCCGGGGCATGGCACAAAGGCAACACAGTAACATAAGTGAGAAAAGTCCCTTTAATACCTCCAACTTTGCCCCCAATGTCCAGTACCTTCGGCTGGAGAAAAAACCCTCCCAAGAGCAGTCTTTAAATTCAGTCTGAAAACAAAGTACATATAAACTGTAAATAAAAATCCACACAAACCATGCTGCAGCAATTAACTGAACAGGGCAGGATAAGGAATTGCAGACTTCAAAGGCCAACAAAACACACACAGTTAGGAAGACCCCAGGAACTCAGATAAGCCTCGACAAAATAAGATAATACACTATTTGTTTCCAATAACTTGCTGTGTGCAAACTCCGTTTTTAAACATTGTGTTCCCAGCTGCAGCTAATGAAGGGAATTAGGGCCCTTTCCTCCCCCATTAGCCACGCAACTCACGTTGCTCCCTTCTTCGTTCCTCCCTTCTTCATTCCTCCCTGCGTGCCCTAGGATGAAGAGGGAGTGGGCCTGGATCTTCCTCTGAATTCCCTCTGCCTTGCTCTACCTCTCCCCTGCTCTGCCTAGCCGGACTATGCCCTTCCCCAGTTTCTTCCACAGCCAACGGAGCCACATTCCCACTCTCTGTCAGCTGCTCGGCCTCTGCCCCGGAATCAGCTTCTGACAGGGGCATGATATACTACCTATATCAAGTAATATAGAAAGCTTGTATTGCTTAATCAATACTAATTAATAAATTATATTTATTTGCAACACTAGGTATAGTTTGTTTTTTTAAAAAATAAATTATATAGTTGTATTTACCCAATTTGGAAAACAAGGCAGATGGATTGAAAAAGACCCTTTAAAAATAATTGATGACATCTCAATAAGGGGGCTCATAAGTACATTGAAAATATTTTTATGTTTTGTTCCCTCTTAATATGAATCGGCTACTGCATAGAACTGATAAAAGTGCTGCCAAATTAATATTTAACATGATAGAAAAGATAAACTGTATATGAAATAAGTATTTCAGTTGTCTTCCAAATAAATTAAGCTTAATATTTGTTCTAGACTTATTGTTCTCTCCTTCAGGTCAATTTTTTTTGAAGGTCTATTTTTGCATACTACTGAAAGGCTAATTGTTACACGTTCTGTTTTCCACCGTTTTTCATAACTGGTGGTCAGGTGGTAGTAAGTAGGCTTGACCAATCTGATAGGATTCTTTATGGAGACAGAAGACTGAGGTAATCTGATGATTCTAGTTAGTGAATATAGGGAGTCAACAGACAATTTGATAGCCAAGATTATTCATATTTTTGATAGAAAATGACAGTTTATGAGCCACATTGGAGAGCCTTCTACATGTCATGCCTTTAAAAAAAGCTAGTTCCATACAAATAAAGGTTAGCTTGATAGGGATAGGATAGTTTATCAACTGTATTCCTAAGGAAATTGAGCCCTTTATTTGGATTTAAATTAGGCTCTTAATTTTTTCTGGTGTTTCTGGATATGTCTATGTGACAGACAGACAGAGAAAAACATTTGATTTTTCAAAAAAGGAGAAAGCAGCCAATGAAAGCTTTAGTTCTGACTTATCGTACAGCCTATTTTGAATTTTCCCTTTCCTTACAGAGTTTCACTGAAAAAGTAGAAAACAACCACAAAGGGAACATTTATTAATAGGAAGGTAGAGTGAAAAAGAAGGGAGAAGGAAGTATACAAGTAAGAGTTGTTTAGCTGCACAATTAATTTTATTTTTAAGCCATTATTTCTTTTTGTGTCTTAACCAGGAGGGCACGAAGAATGGATTGAGGAAACAAACTGTAAAGTTAATAACAATAAGAACACAAACGTGACAAAGTGCAGTTAGCATTAATTTAAATTTTCAAATATTTTTATCCTGTTTAAAATTTTTGATCTATGAGTAAGTTTAGATATTGATTTCAAATAAGTTGTAATTTGTAGATAAACAATGATTTGCACTACATTAAGATAATCTGATTACTTTAAGGCAATTATTATTTTCCCACAACAGTTAGGATCTTACCAAGAGTAAAGAAACTTCACTGTGCTTGACTGAAACATTTTGTTTCACCTTCAGGTCTTGATGCCCATTAGAAAAGATTTTTGCACATTAATGCACATTTGTAGAATTGGAAGTATGGTTATTGGAATTGCTGGAAACCTCAGAAGCCTTTTTTTTAAAAAAAGAAACAATTGATGTGCAAAGGAATTTCAAAACAATACTTCATATAAAATTCATCAAAATAGTGTACAATGAGTAGAATGATACCATGTTAAAAGTATGATGAGTCTTTCATTTCTCATCTATATATTCATTTATTGTTCCATTTTCTTCTTAGTTCTTTCTTGTTTCTTATTCCCTTATTCCTACTTTCTTCTCTTGAATTACAATACTGACTTGTATGCTTGGATGAACAGGGGTTTTGAAATAAAGCCGCCTAGTGGTTGTGTTAGGAAAATGTTTTTAAGAAATTTCCTTGTGAATTCAAAGAAATGCGATAATGGGTAATTTTATTATCATTTTGTTTTCTATAGATTCATAAATCGATTTTCTGCCTTTTTCTATAAACTATTCCATAAATTATTCTTTTGTATATGATACAATAATTTGTCTAACTTGGGTCAATTGAACAGATCAGTAATTTTGAATTTTTTAGCTCTTTTTTGTTGGCATTGTAAATAAGTATTTTATATGTAGGGATTGTAGGAATAAAATTAGGATTAGTATTTATATTGGTAATAATGTTTAAATAATGTTTTATTTTCTACAAAAGAAAACAATAAATTTATACTTTGGTTAACTATTTTATTTATTAATACCATCAAATAAAACATCTGATTGTTGCTGCTTTCCATGATCTTCTTTTTTTATTTTACAAGTACATTATATGTAGACATATGTTTTCTCATTTGGTTACATTTATTATGTTATAAATTATTACACATTATTATTATAAAACTATTTTTCATTATAAAATATTAGATGCAGATGGTTTATATTTAAATCGGTGTAGTGTAGAACTCACACACCTGTATTTTCTAAAAATGATAATAATGAGCATAGTATGCTGAGGACTGGTTTTATGGTAACCAGTATACTGTAGTAATACTACTTTGGTAGCAATAATAATAGTTATTGATTTTCTGAGAAATATGAATAAAAAATTAAAATATGAATGATAAGAAATGTAACAAAGGTTATATATTTGTAAATTAATTGATATGCATTCAAATATTTATTGAGAATATAATATGGATAAATAAAGCTGAATGTAGCTGTTGGTAACAAATTAATATAATTTTTCAAAATTAAACCAGATGTATTAATGGATGACTTATAAGGATAGCTGGCTATGAATTTTCTTGGTTGCTGATTACTTTATCAGCTCAAGACATGTTGAAACAAATACAAATGTCTTACATTGAACATAATTTTTGTTTGGAATATTTTTGGGAATTATTTAAAGAATTCCAAGATACCTTAAAAATGAAATAGTTTAAGTGACCTGAGATTGATTCATATGGTTTTGATCATATATTCCCCTCCTCTGTAATTGAGGGAAGAAATGAAAGCTATGGGAATTGCTCCCAAAGTCCTCCTTAAAGATTTCAACAAATCTTTCCAAAATAACCACTGAATCATTTTCCAAGCTAGTTTTTTTGATTGAGTTGCAGTTTCTACTCTCTCAAATAATGCTTTTTGTTGTAACATTGGAACATACTGCAAACAGTGCTTATATGTTCACCTTGGTTGTTTATAAAATCCATGAACAATGCTATATTATTAATATAACCAGCATAAGGTCATATTAAATGCCCCGTGTTTATATGGTTGTTATTTGGAACACAATTAATGTGGTGGGGAAATGGCCAGGAGCTACTTTTATCAATATCCTCTGTAACAGACTTGGGAAACTCAAAAGATAATATTCTGCTAAAATAAAATCAACAAACGAGAGTGGAAATTGGTGCTGCAATATTCTGAACGAGGTTCCTTCTGAATTGGATTATATAATGAAAAGGTTAGTTAAAATATTTTAAATGCATACTAGTGTAGTGACATTATTTTTTCAGTTGAACTGAATGATTATGCTGGAAGTATTTACTTTTAAGTGACAAACATATACTATATTTTTCCCCCCAGGATATATTTATGTTTATCACAAGACAACTGAAGGGATTAGAAGATACAAAAAGCCCACAATTCAACAGATATTTTTATTTATTAGAGGTAAATGTAAACAATTGTCATTCATATTCATCTTAGTTCGATCAAAGTTTTACTCAAATATCTATCTGCATAAAATACAATAACATTTTAAGTATATTTGAAACAGATCTATATTTATGATGCAAATTATTCAGTAATGACTTTACTGATTTTTATTAAATTACAGTTACTGTATATTTTTCTCCTAAATAGAATATTGCATGGGTTAAATCTTACAACATATGCTTTGAACTAGAAGATAGCAATGAAATTTTTACACAACTGTACAGAACATTATTTTCTGTTATCAAGTGAGTATATCTTCAACAGCAATTTTGATACGTGATGGGAATGAAAGATTGTTTTGATTGTTAGGAGTAGGCTTAAAATGTGTAAGCATGGAGGTGAAAAAAGTTGCATGGTTGAATAATATTTTCAATCCCACAAAATATTTTCCTTGTAATCTTGACTAAATGGGATATTTTTAGGGTACCAGTTAAGACCTCTTCTGGCCAGTAATTTAAATGCAGCTGAAATGACTGTAGCAAGATAGAAATAATCTTGTTACTGGTGGACTTGCATGAGGTTTTGTTATGTTGTGAGCTTGATGTACATTGTGTTTGGGACAGACTATTGAAGGTTTGATCAGAACACCATGCACCCTTTTTGCCATGGCAAGTGGGAAGAACAGCAATGAAAAGAGGAGAATGACAAGTAGGAAACCTCTTGAGGGCCAGATAAGAACTGTGGTTTTCCAGTCTCAAAGAAACTGTTCATTATCCAAATTCTAATTTAGAATGGGCCATAATAAATTTCTGTTGCTGACCTGACGCTGTTCTCATTTTAGCAATGGTCATAACCAGAAGGTTCATATGCATATGGTAGATTTGATGAGTTCTATCATTTGTGAAGGTGATACAGTATCTCAAGAGCTTTTGGATACAGTTTTAGTTAATCTAGTCCCTGCACATAAGGTAAGAATTAACATTTTAATCTAAAAATATTGGAAATTGATACATGTATATTTAGCAAAATATACTGCAGCTACATTTTTATTCATGAATTTATAACACAAAGAGTTATTATTTGAAAGAGTGAAATTAAACAATATTTTATTCTATTTCTTAGATAGTCTCTGAAGCATGAAATAAAATAATATGTTGATCTAAGTTTAATAAGGAGGATCATTAGATAAATTATATTCATACTTGCATTCTTTCTCTTTCTTTATCAAAAAGTTATTATTTTTATTATTATTTTGCTTTACTTAAATCTGAATTATATTGTCATTGCCATACTAGTGAGTGGGAGAGAACTGAGACAACAATGAATCTGGACACCTTTTATTAATTTACATTATAGGTTTTATTTTAAGCAAGTTAATCTAGAGATGCTTACTATAATTAAAATGAGAAAAATGACAGTCTGAATTGTGAATATACCATATGCATTATGTCTGTATGAAAATAACATTGTAGAATATTGTCATTATCATTAGATATACATAAAGTCTAAAATGAACAAATTCAAAAGATTAGATTGTGAGATGGAAGATAATAAATATTTGGCCCTAGGCTATAATAGAGGAGGAAGAGGAGGAGGGATAAAAATCTGCATGATTGACAGTGGAATCCTGTACATAGTAATCAGATGTACATCCTGCTGTCCTCTGGAATATCCTGAAAGAATAGATGACGTTAGATGTGAGGCCTGAATGCTGCTGTCTTTAAAAGTTGTACAGAACATTAACTGTAACGTACATATGTATTATTATGTACTAAATGTATAGTGGTTGGAATGCTTGTAGTTGTAATATATTTAATTAATGTTACCCATCCTGTTCTTTAAAATTTTGAAAAATGTCAATTTTGTTGATTTACTTACTTGTATTGAGTATAATTTTTTTAGAATAAATCTATAATTTTGTGTCCAATATAATTTTTAGAATTTAAACAAACAAGCATATGACTTGGCAAAGGCTTTACTGAAGAGAACAGCCCAGGCTATTGAACCATACATTACTAATGTAAGTGATAATTTAAAATGACCATGTAGAAAAAACTGAATATATTTATCAACTAGTGTTAATATATCTTTATATTGCACATTGAATACTTTAGGATTCAACAATCTAATTTGATTCTACAATCAAATCATAGCTGACTATATTCTTAAAAAATGCATAATTCATAAATCAAAGTTAACAGCAGCTAATTATATCAGTTGTCAGATGCATTAAGTATCATCCTATAACAGAAGCATGAAACTAGATGTTCATTTATTGATAGTCAATATCCAATTAGTAGTTAGGGCTAGTTGCAATAGTGGTTATGGTTTGGGCCTGGAAATCAGGAGACTGAGTTCTAGACCACCCATTGGAGTGAAAGCCAGCTGGGTGACTTTGAACCAGTCATGCTTTTTCAGCCCAATGATAGAGATGCAGACAAGTCATACAATAACATTTAAAATAATAGCAATAATTAATAATAGAATACCAGTGATTCATTGTTATCCGTTTGAATCTGCAACCAGTGCATACAGTTATGGTACTGTACATGATTATTTGAGAAAACTCTGAACTAAAGGAACATTTCAATTATAAAAAATATTAATCCTTCACATTTTTTCCACAAAATCCCCTCCCCTCCCCACCAATAAATGCACTTCTCCTGGAAGATGTGATCTTATAAACTGGATGATAAAAGATATATCTAGCAGTCATCTCTATAGTTGCAGCTGAACTTTTCTAAGTAATTCCAGTCATAAAAAATGCCAATTGCTTTTCATATTTTAATCCATGTGAAATGTATATATGGGAATGATTTTTTGAAAGACTTAGGCATTTTTGGAGACAGGATTTTCTTGTACTCTTTCTCCGTGCAGTTTGATTTGGAATTGGTTTAGGAAAACTAAAGCATTTCAAAATAATTCATAGAATAGATCTGTGTTATGCTAGGTGGAATACTGTCTAGTACCTAGTTTTTACCTTAAGTGACATTACAGTTTACAAATGCTTGCATGTCTTCTGAACTAAGGAAGTATTTATTTTAATAATATCAGTAATCATTTTAAGGATTGATTTTCAAAATGTTTTATCCATACATATATGTATGTATGTATGGTGTTCAGCTTCGTTTTTATGATGACATGGGAAAATACCCGAACAAAGCTGAATACCATACATGTAAATACCCATGAAAATTTAAGAAAAATATATATATATATCTTAAGTTTTTGCGGATACTTACATGTATGGTATTCAGCTTTGTTTGGGTATTTTTCCATGTCATTATAGTTGTGCTTTTAAAGTTGTAGCAACGTTTTGGCAGAATCTCATCTGCCATCATCAGGCTTCTGTATTGTGTTCGTTTGTGAGTCAGGCTTTTACAGCTGTTTCTGTTTTAAATTTAAGTTTAAATTTGGTGCTACAGCCTACTGCTGTGCATGAAGAAAAAACCATTCTGGCACAGCAGTAGGTTAGCCCCAAATTTAAAACAGAAACAGCTGTGAAAGTCTGACTCACAGACAAACACAATACAGAAGCCTGATGATGGCAGATGAGATTCTGCCGAAACGTTGCTACAACTTTAAAAGCACAACTATAGTGTCATGAAAACATACCTGAACAAAGCTGAATATCATACATGTAAGTATCCGCAAAAACTTAAGATATATATATATATATTTTCAACTTGAATAACTGACATTTATATTCTTGATCCTTTAGCAATACAGAAATGTATTACATTTTATTTCAAATTGTACCTTAATTTTTATGATTCATTAGCACATTAGGAATCTTTATACATTTATACATTTATTTCTAGATATTTAAATGTCAGGTTCGTTGATGTAAATTGTGAATTTAAGTACATACAGAATTCAGTTGACACTAGCCATAAGTATTTTAATTTTCCTGTAATGAATTTAATTGCACAGCCAAAGTAGATGGAAACTCCAATTTAATGAATGAAGTGTTATGGGATTAAAATGTGATTATGAAAATAATAATTTTTAATAGGGAATCTTGGTTTTGTTGGCAAATTAGAATTGTTTTGAAATAAGTTAAACTATTATGATTTCTATCCTATTTATATTTTGATTTTTTTCACAGTTCTTTAATCAAGTGCTTATGTTAGGAAAAACATCCATCAGTGATCTCTCAGAGCATGTTTTTGATTTAATTTTGGAGCTATATAATATTGACAGCCATCTTTTACTCTCAGTTTTGCCACAGCTTGAGTTTAAACTTAAGGTAAGTCTATCATTTAAGGTAAAAGTATCACTGCCATTAATTGAAGATTTAAATCTGTGTAGTGGGCATGAATGATGCACCATTTTTCAATAAGAACTTTAATTCTGCTGTAGGGAATGCCACTCTTTCAAATTCCTTTTTCTGATGAACGTTCCTCACTATACATTTCAGACATATTTTCATAGCTCAGTATATGCTAATGACTTTCTTCTCTTTTTAACTATCACTGAATAAGAAAAAATATACACTTTTAATTCTTTAATTTCCAGTGTTAAGTGGCTGTTCCTCATAACTACCTGCAAACAAATAGAAAAAAATTATTTACAATCCAGATCTGGTAGCCTTAACTTAAATCAACAAAATGGTGTATTTCCATTACAAAGTTGCTTAGAGTAGAAGGACAAAATAGTGCAGGAAAGCTGTTGTAAACTTGTATTTGTTTATAAGTTGATCACATAGAATTAGTACATGGAGGGAATTATTCTATGTTTACCTAAAGTACATCTGACATTGAGTTTTTTGACAGGATAATTTCTGTTCTGTGCATGTATGTGTATGTTTGTACACACATACACACACAACATGCCTGTCTGATTTTAGTTTAGTTTTTGTTATTTTCTTTCTTTTAGTGTATGAAGAAACAGTTTTCCAAAGCTTATTTGTGTAGATTTACATACTTTTTTAAAAAAAATATTATTTTCTAGAGCAATGACAATGAGGAACGACTCCAGGTTGTAAAACTTCTTGCAAAAATGTTTGGAGCAAAAGATTCAGAGCTGGCAGCTCAGAACAAGCCCCTTTGGCAATGCTACTTAGGAAGGTATGTTTTGTTTTACTTCATTTCTCACTAATTTGTAATTTAGCCTTAATGTATTATAATTATTCAACATTTAATGTATTTTGAAATATTAGTATTAGCCATAAATTTGAGTAGTAACTATTATCCTGCTTACTCTTAAGTATCTTAGGAAAGGTTTAAGCTGCGTTTGTACTTCCACAGACCATTATGATCCACTAGTTTTTAGACTATAAATTTGGGCTTCTACATTTTACTAAACTATAATGTGGTTTGCTTGATTTTGTTTAATATAATAATTAATGAAGTCAGTGAAGAAATTGTGGTTTATGTTAGCATAAATGATTTGTTTTCTTTTGGCATTTGTGACTTAGTGGGCTTTTTGGTTTTCTGATTTTTAATGCTTCGAGGTACTGAGCATTCGTTTCTGCCACAATGCCAGAAAAAGGAAAAGAAAGCCAGAAATGGACAAAATAAGTAATGATTGTTTAGTTCATTTACTGAGTCTGTATTGTTATTTCCAGTTTAGAAAACTATGTTTAGTACAAAGGTGAAGCTCAGCAAAATATATAAACATAACAAGTGTCTTTCAATTTACTGAGTTATATGGAATAAGGGGGATCTTTATCAGCAGAATTAAATATTAAGACATTGTATAATTCAGTTGATATATTGCATATTGTTAATATTAAATATCAAAGATAACATGAGAAACTAAAGTAGTAAAATTGCAAATAGATTACAAATACACTTCACAATAAAAAAACGATGCAAAGAAATGCACCTATACATGTCTTTTCCGTTATATTTTTCTTTTGGTTAAAAAGACAATTGGATTCATAGTTCATAATTTTTAGTTAAAAAAAGCACAGATTTTATTTTACACTGTCCAGCTATCAGCAATTTTGAGTGTTACACAAATTAAAAGCATAGAAAAATAATAATATCACAATAAGAGAGGAACAGAATAAAGCAAAAACTCAACATCCAGTTGAGCAGAGATTAATACAAAGAGTTACTAGATGAACAATCAATAAGTAAACAATAACCCAATCAAAGAAAAACCAAGACCACTCACATCAACATTGATAGGACAACCCACTATTAAGAGCAAAACCTACTCCCTTCAAGAAATGCCTGCAAGAAAACAACCAAGTTCAGTGAGCACTAAGGTTCCCATAATAGCAAAAACTGCACAACAACAGAAAACATACCCACATTAACCTGAATGGGCTTCAACCACTCTAGCTGAAGGCCTGGATGAAGAATAAGGCCCTCTAAAACTTCTGTAGGCTGGTATGTTATCCATATGCATCTATATATATTCTTTTGGTCGAGTTTTTTATACAGTATTTTGGTGAAAATTGATTTAAGAGACAACATGATTTTTAAAATTTTTAATTTTTTAAAAACAGATTCAATGATATACATGTACCTATCCGTCTTGAATGTGTGAAATTTGCCAGTCACTGCCTTATGAACCATCCTGATCTAGCGAAAGATCTAACAGGTATCAATAAACTTCAGAATAAAAGAATTTTTCTTCTACTTTTAGTTATATGGCAAAAACACTATACCTTTAAAATAAAAAAGTAACAGTATCTTTATAAAGAGTGTGCTTCAAGTCATATTCTTTAATGACCTCTGCAAGTTTTATTGCTCCTTGTGAGTCTCTGTCGCTCAGATGTTGGCCATCAGATGTTCATGTTTGACAGAGTTTTAATTTGAGCATGTAAGTACATTATTTCTCTATCTCTGTTTATCTATCGCCACCTATCCATCTTATAGATGTACAGTTTTCTTACATAGATGTTACCCAGACTTGTTTTTCAAGAGTATTTGTTATTTTTTGAAACTAAAATATGCCAATTTATGACATAATACACTTTAGGCCTTTTGTACAAACCTTAATAAATAAAATAAAGCAGGTAATTTGTGTCTTCAGTTCAGTTATTTTATCCAGTCAAATTACAGTGAGAGTGTATACAGATAGCTCTTGGTTGACAATGGTAATTGGGACGGCAACGCTGTCATTAAGTGATGTGGCCATAAAGATGTGACCGTGCTGACTTATGATAGCAGTTCCAGTTGCAATCACTACATGAGTCATGTGTGGATATTAAACCCAATGTCATGTGATCACCATCTCCTGCCAGCTTCCCCTTTCATTTTGTTTGTCAGAAGCTGACAGTTAAGCTCACAAATAGTGGTTATGTGACTGAAGTATATTGCAACGGTTGTAATCGCAAGTTGTTATCAAGGGGCCCAAATCATGACTGTGTAATTTTGGAGATGCTGCAGCAATTGCAACTTCGAAGGCAGGTTGTTAATGTCCACAGCAGTCATAATTTCAAACAGTTGCCAAATGAGTGGTCATTAACCAAGGATTACCTGTAAAACAATTAAAATGCAGAACTAAATTTAAATTCAATTAATGTTTAATTGGATGCAATTTTAGCTCATGTTTTGACTCTTGAATTTGGCAAAAAAAATACTGCTGTGACAAACTATTTTGTGCAAGAAAGAAACATAATGTAATATTCAAATGATATTTTAGAACACAGATAGATTGTTTCTGCCTAACAATGTTTTAACAAAGAAACATATGGATTACAATATTCCTTTGAATCACAGAAACATAATTCATTAGCATAAGAAGCTGTTGATATTACATTGACACATAAGTGTGAATACACTCCTATACTTTGAAATCTTTGGTTCTGCAAATACAGATATTTCAAATTGCTGGTCAGGGAGAAATAAACAAATCTTAATCAGTAATAAGCAGAGTTTTCCCTGTTTGAAAAATGCAATAGGACAGGAGTCTCTCTCTCTCTCTCTGTATATATTAAGTGTGTGTGATCCTTTTATTAAATACAGAGATCATAATATCACCATGAAAGAACAAGTATGACATATCTTAAGCTATAAATTGTGGAGTTATACATTTAAATATTTATCAGAGAAAGGGGAAGGAAAGATTTATATGGTACTTTGTTTTATTAGTTTTCTTTGTGATGGAAATTACCATGCAAAATTCCATACCCAAATTCTTTAATAGGTTCTTGTTGTTTTAACTGTTAGAAATAATTCAAGTAAGTTTGATTTTATTTAGAGAAAAAAGGAAATGGCTATGGTGGCATATTTTATAATATAAGAGGAATTATCTTAAGTGTATAATGCAAGTATTCAACTTAATGATATAACATTTCAGTTAATATGTCTTTTATGTACAATATATATTTTATGTATTATGTACAGAATATCTTAAAGTGAGATCTCATGATCCAGAAGAAGCTATTAGGCATGATGTTATTGTATCAATAGTTACTGCTGCTAAGAAAGATCTCCTACTTGTGAATGATCATCTGCTTAATTTTGTGAGAGAGCGAACACTTGACAAACGGGTAAGTTTGTTGATTAATTACAGACTGCTAATCTAAGGTTGAGCAGTTAAATATGTTTTTAAAAAACCTTTATTGTTAAGGCCTTCAGTACCATGTTCGTATACTTTGATTTTCTACTCTGCATGGACACTTTTTGTAGAGACAGTCCTTGACTTATGAGCCCCAAATTTTTGTTGCTAAGCGAGATAGTTGTGAGTTTTGCCCCATTTTACAACCTTTCTTGCCACAGAAAGTGAATCACTGCAGCTGCTAAAATAATAAAACGTAAGTCAGTCTGGCTTCCCCATTGACTTTGCTTGTCAGAAGAACAAAAAGGCAATAACATGACCCCGGGACACTGAACTGTGATAAATACCGTATATACTCGCATATAAGCCGATCTCGCATATAAGCCGACCCTTAAAAAACTGCCCCAAAATGAGGAATTTTGCAAAAACTCGCATATAAGCCCGACCCCCAAATACCATGGTGTTCAACCCCTGATCTCACCGTCAAGGCTCACTGTCAGAAAAGATTCTGGGAGGACAGGGCTTTGGGCGCGACTTCCCTGAAAGCAGAAGTGAAGCCCAGAGGGAAAAGTCGGCAGGGGCAAAAGTTGCGGCTCTATCGTCCATCCAGGGAGAAAAATGGCCAATTTTCCGTGCGATATTCCCTGATGCGAGGGCTGCAAGAGTGACAGGCCAGCTGCTGAGCAGGAGAGCGGATCAGAGCCTCATATGACAGTCATTGCCACAAAGCCGCTGCCCCCGACTGGCATGCCTTTCCCTTGAAGCGAGGGCTGCAAAGGGCCAGCCTAGCTGACAGTGCGAGAGCCAAGACTCTCATCGCGCGAAGTGCTGTCTGACTTCGGCGCACGTGTTTCCCTTTGAGGTGAGGCGCTGCAAAGGGCCAGCTGACAGGGAGTTCTCAGAGGCAAGACTCTCATCCGCCGAAAGCCGCAGCCCGACTTCGCGGCGCGTTTCCCTGTGAGGACGAGGGCTGCAAAGGGCCAGCTGACAGGGAGTGCGCGAGAGCCAAGACTCTCATCGCGCGCAAAGCCGCTGCCCGGACTTCGCGCGCGCGTTATCCCTTGAGGCGAGGGCTGCAAAGGCCAGCTGCACAGGGAGTGCGAGAGCCAAGACTCCTCATCTGCGCCGATCTAGCCACCGACACGCTAAGCTCGCTGCTAGGCACGGCCACCTATAAATCAGATTTATGCGCGTATCAGCCGACCCCCAAATTTGGAAAAAAAAAAGCATTCTAAAGTCGGCTTATATGCGAGTATATACGGTACCTGGCAACTGTGATAAATACCTGCCAGTTGCCAAGCATCCAAATTTTGATCACATGACCACAGGGATGTTGCAAATTGTTTTACATGTGAAAAACAGTCATAAGTCATTTTTTTCAGTGCCATTGTATCTTCAAACAGTCATTAAATGAATGATTGTAAGTTGAGAACTTCCTATACAAAACTTGCTTACAGGTTAATAAACCCCAGCAAGCTGTTTCCTAGAACTACATACTTTTGACCACTACAGGAATATTTTGCAGTTCAAAAGGGCCTTCTGTTCATTAATCTTTACAGTTACATCTTTCATCATATATAGCAAGTGGTGAGATATTATTTCATATGTATAAGTCCTATTTTCATTGACATTGTTGTACTAACTGTGTTTCACTTTTTATGTTGCAATTTGTACATTCCCCTAGAGCATCAATAGTAAAAGATTATATTTTTTACTCTTAGCATGCTGTTGCATTCCATGTATTAAATAATTTTTCCATAGTAAATTTGAAAGTAACTTTTTATCAGAGGTGTGCAAAAAAGTTAATGGTCAAAATAGATTCTCTGACCTTTAAATGAACAATTCTGTGTGAATGAACTTTGAAACTGGCCATTTTGCATGGTTCCTTTTCTGCATATAGTAAAAATATTGCTGTATGTTTTCAATTGTAATAGCCTTTTTAATAAATGTTGGGGGGCTCTCGTTATATATTATTTTAGTGGAGGGTGAGAAAAGAAGCTATGATGGGACTTGCACAGATATATAAGAAATATTCTTTACAATCAGAAGCTGGAAAAGAAGCTGCTAAACAAATTGCTTGGATTAAGGACAAATTATTGCATATATATTACCAAAACAGTATTGATGATCGGTAAGTTATCTTCAGTTTTTTAAATAAAATAGACACTTCTATTTCAAAGTTTGGAATAATAATGACAAAAAAGGAAAAAAATGAGACAAATAATACAGGAAGAAATAATTAGGAGGTCAGGAGGTCATTTAATTCATACGAATTTCATTTATTTTTAACAACATTCTGAACATTGCATGATCACCTATTTTAAAACTCTAGAAACGAGACATTATTAAAGTAAATCTCTGGTCTCGTGACAAGTTATCAGATATTATAATGCTGTTCTAAAGCTATGTACAATCTATTTTTAAATCAATAAACCTGAACTATAGCATAGAATTCTTAAGGTTTCCAACTAGGTTGTCTAAACTCTGAGCTTGTGTGTTGTAATATCAGAGTTATAAATTTATATTAATCATTTTTCCACATATTTGAAGCAACTCTGTGATGTATTTACTCTGTTGTTGAAATAATTTTGAAATAATTCAGTAAAATCATTATTTGACTGACTTGTTCTTTTGAAATATAGCTTTTAAAAACCCCAATTTATTTACTCCTAAAATCTTTGAAAAAAGTGGCTAATTTAAAAAAATATTTTTTTTATTTAGTTGTTGGGTGAAAGCAGAGGAAAAATGAAGGCCCGTGAGGCATTAGGACTAGAATAATAACCATTGGTGACTGATATCCTTTATTTTTATCCAATAACTTTTTCATGCTATTCAAGTTGATAATTGCTGTAACTTGTACAAGTAAATTCTACAAGTTAATGCAATTTCTCTTATACCTGAATTAGGTACCGAACTATACTGGATTACTGTAGCTGTGATATATGTTTCTAACAAAACTTATGGAAACTAAAATGCATTTATTGTGTGCAAAATAATTTAGTGGGATATAGCTCTTCAGGTTTGTAACTTTTAATTAATTATTTTTCTTCATAGAAGAATGAATATAATTCAATTAATTGAATCATATTCATTCTTCTATAAAGAAAATGATCAAATTGATCTTGTTTGCTTATAAAATTTATTGGCTGCCCATCTTGCCATAGGGTAACTCTGGGAAGCTTACAGTTAAACATATACAGTTAAAACAATGAAGACAGATGGGGAGGGTGGGGGGGTTGGAGTGGAGGAGGTAGGATCTGTTATTATTTGATCAACCACTTTCATTGCACTGTTCCCCACTGCAGTTGATCATGGCCCAAGTTTTGATTTTAATATTAATTTTGATATTTTTCTGAAACTTGTTATTGGTAATTTCTTTTTAGATTGCTGGTAGAACGAATCTTTGCTCAATATATGGTTCCACACAATTTGGAAACAAATGAAAGAATGAAATGCTTATACTACCTTTACGCAACACTTGATTCTAATGCTGTTAAGTATGTATTCAATTACAGATATGGAGCTATGGAATATTTTCATTGCAAATGTAATTAATAATTTTGATTAAGAGAAATATAGATTAAAGTCAATTGATTTTACAAAGGCCTTCATCTTATTTTTTCATTGTTTATTATAAAACAAATATTTTCTATTTGGAGCTAAATTTTTAGTTCTTATTAGTAAATAAAATGCCTCATTGAAAGTATATATCCTCATCATGCACTTATCTTTCCACAGTTTAAAAAAAAATCTTTTTTCCACCTCTTTAATTTTCTATTCAACCTTTCTAATTATGTATAGATTTGGAAGGAGGCAGGTGGTAGAGAACAGTGGTAGATGGAAAATCTGTTTTTGCCAGTGGGTATGTTCCAACAGTGAACACATGCAGTTGCATATAGCCCACTTCTTCATTTCAGTTGAATTATCTTAAGTTATTAAAATAGGAACCATTCATTATGCTTTAATTGGTAACTTGAATCTTGTATATGATTTATTTAATGGATTACAATTCTAAAGATGGAGATATCTCCACATCACTTCAGGACTATGTTTCAAAACCTTTAGTTGATTATAGGCATCCTATTTGCCTATAAGTGAAACAAAACAAAACAAAACAAAACCCTAAAGCTATGAATTATTTTTCTTGTCTATTTAAATTTATATGCCCAAAAAGATGGTGATATTTATTTTGACAGTAGAATCTATAACCTGATAATACTTCTTGTACATGGTTTTATATCACTAGCTACACTATTATGGAACCAGCAATTCAACATATGTTGAACCTACCAGACAACTTTTAAAAAGAGTTTGGTAGTGAATGAAATTAGAGACAAGTGTGTTTTTATCTAGTATCTGTAGTACATGTAGTCCTCAATTTACACCAAGAATTTGGACTGGAATTTCCATCACTATACAATCCAGTTATAAAGTATGATGTCATGGGACCACATTGCTCAGTAACAACAGGAGGAGTTTCTCACTTACAAAATTTATAATGTCTGGTCAGTTGCAAGGATGATTGTTATATCACTCATTGTTTATACTTTGTTATTTTTATGATTAGGGCATTGAATGAAATGTGGAAATGTCAAAATTTACTGAGGCATCAAGTAAAAGATTTGGTTGATTTAATCAAACAGACAAAGGTAAGTTCATTTCCTTCTGAAATTTTATACGTAACTAATATCAAGACTTCAGCTTGAATTTTATTTCACTGACAGAGGAATACTTTCTGGATTTCTTTTTAAAATGATAATATGAAAGTGGAACTTTGTTGTATGCCTATGTTATCTATCCTAAATATTTGAAATAATTTTGTGGGAAACTGTTTTAAGTTCATTTTATTTTATTGACTCTTAGTTTAATATCATGCTTTTTCATCCTCAAGACAGTTTACAGATGAATAAATACACAGGCAAAAATCTAGGCAGCAACTTGCAACCAAGTTGATGTCCTTTCCCTGAAAATTACATAGAAAGATATAAAGCAACACATCTGCCTCCAAAGTTATAATTACATTTAGCAATGACTTTCATCACAATATAAGATCCACTGCAGTAGCAAGAGCATCCTAGGGAATAATTTATTTTCTGATAAAGGATATTCTTTCCATGGAACCCATTTTTAAATAAAGAAGGCTTCTATCACAGATACTTCATAATAAGGCATGCACCATTCGGGAATGGCAAACTTTCTCCCAATATATTATGTTTCAATGAATATTGGAGTGTTCCATTTTTCTTCAGCTTGGTGGACCTAATCTTTGAAAGAGTGTTATTTTCAGACAACAAATCTATATTTAAAAAACCTTTAACATAAGAGGTTCAAATTCTCAATAAGATGTTTTTTGTACATTCCAGTTTTCAGTTGCTTGTCCTTTATGTGTAAATGGCTAGAAATAATGCCAGCTTAAGAAAACCTTTTTCAAGCTTTCTCTCTGCTTCAATCACAGTGATAACTAGATCTAATCAGATATTCTGCTAGGCTGTCATTTCTCTTCTCACCCATTGCAGGAAAACCTGGTGTCTAAACCACTACTTAACTTATTTAAAAAAAACCCACCAATATTGGTTTAACCAACAGATGCATTTTTAAGGGGGGTGCCTTCTTCACATCTAGTTAGACTGTTGTCACTACAACTTTCATCTGATTTCCAGCATTTTGCCATTAATAAATTGGAAGGATCCCTTTAAAGTCCATAAAAAACTATCCATGAAGAAGTGTGGCCTTCTCTAATTTTCATTCACGGCTATTTGAAGTTAGGATGATGCTGAATGAATGGTACTTATACCCAGTTTCTGAAGTTACAGATGTTGCAGCATCCCTGCAGTCATGTCATCAAAGCCTGCCCATACTTAAACCACAGAAGCATTTCAACCCCCTCAATCACCTATCCACTCCCCAAACTCTTGCTCTTTTGGTCATCCTGCACAATGGCAGCCCTTGGTAAATTACATGCTTTGTAAGATTCTGAGGCTTTTTGAAATTTCAGGAGATATCTGCACCTGCCATTTTCCAAATCATGGATGCCATTCTTCTAATTTTCAGAAAGCCTCAGAAGTTTTCCAAAGGCTTTCTGAAGCATCACAAGAACAGCACTGGCAATTTGGAGAATGGTAGGTAGGTATAGTCTTCTTGTGAGGTTTCAGAAGGCCTCAAAAACCTGACAAAGCATTACAAGAATCGCCTGTGCTATTTGGAGAACAGCACAAGCTATCTCAGGAAAAAAGCTTGGCATGGCCAACAGCTGCCTCACATTGGTACAGGTCAGGTGTTCTTTGTCAGCAGCAGAAAAATGACAATGAAAGTCAGCTGAGCATGGCAGGACATACAGAGCACAGGATGATTAGAACTTTCCACTGTGCTGCTTGGCTGACTGGCTGTGGTGTGGGAGTTGAGATGGTAATCCTTGGTGGTGGCTGTGCTGACAGTTTGGCCTCTCTTTCAGTCCCAGTGTCACCGCTGAGGAGTGCTGAGGGTATTTTAATATGTGAAAAATATTGGTGGGTAAGAGAAGTTGAAGAGAAGGCAGACCCTTACCTTACTGAAGCTTGGGTCTGTTAATGGTTTGGATCATGTTGGGTCGTCACCTAACAATCAATGGGATTTGGTTAACAACAGCAATAAGGATTGCTGGGATTGCCATAACTAAGCAATTCAGTCATGTGACATTGTGCTGTTGAACCACATTGTTACAACAGAAATTCCAGTCTCGATGTTGTAACTTGAACACTACTAAGGTTCAGGTTTGTTACTATAATAATAATTGGGATGGTATATTAGATCTTTAATATAATCCAGTAGCATCTCTTCAAATTTCCATGAAGAATTTAATGAAAATCCTTGTTTAATGTGTAATTCTTCATGGAAATTTGAAGAGTTTTGAGAATGATTGAAACAGATCATTGATTAGTTTCAGGGTAATATTAATATATTTCATCTACCTGTAATAAAATAAAATAAAAACTGTCAATGAAATAAAATAAAATAAAAACAGCAGTAAAATAAAACT
The DNA here is from genome assembly GCA_004320025.1 of Laticauda laticaudata. Classification (NCBI taxonomy): domain Eukaryota; kingdom Metazoa; phylum Chordata; class Lepidosauria; order Squamata; family Elapidae; genus Laticauda; species Laticauda laticaudata. The sequence continues at coordinate 27,192 of BHFT01028438.1, forward strand.
GTCCTTATCCATATTATTTCCTGATGTTGAATCTGATATGTATTTTTTCTGTATTAAGAATATTTACAGTCAAATGATGTCAAGTCATAGGCACATATATGCATTTGCATGTTTGGACATTGGTCAATGAATCATAGACTTGTTGAAATATGTTACTTAGCTCCCATTAAGGGGATTTGTTATGGATTCAAAGATCAAAAGTAATATGTGGAATATTTTCACATTAACATGTTCCTGAAACTATCAAGGACTATAGAAATGTCAAAAATATTTGATGTCCTTCAGCCTGTTAAAGCAGCAGAATCCATGAAGTAGTTTACCTAAATTATCTCTGAAAGTCTTTAAAGCAGATCATACAGAATTCTGACAGGTAATCATGCTTTATTTTGTCTGTTCTTTTCTGATAAGGAATAGAATTTAATTCCAGAAACTACCCCATTTATGTTTAATCTCCTGCAAGACTTTGTAGGCATATCATTTCCCATTTCAAGTTCAGTATTTATAGGCTTTTTATGATGATATGTATTGTTAGACAGTTCTGCAGGTTAGCTCATGCTCTCAAAACATTAAAAATTGCAGCTAGAAATATTGTCTCTTTCATCTTTTTCTGCTGACAGAAATTTTGAAAACAGTACCTTACTCAGTATATTTAAATGTTAACATTTTGAGAAATTTAATATCTATCTACCGTAGTTAGGCAAGATATTATTACAAGAAATCCCAACAGCTTTCTGCTACTGAGCATATCAAGTAAAATCTCCATTGATTGCTCGACATTATGCTAACCAAATAGCATGTTCCCAGCATCCCCAGTTAATCAAAGAGGCTATTTCAACCAAAGTTACATAGCCATCCATTTTTTCCAGCCATTAATTTTTCCAGGGGGAAAAATTATTTAAGCTTTTGTAGTATGATGTACAGCTAAAAAGAATGAAAAAAGTCAATGAATTATAAGAATTGTGTTGCAATTATTGCAGAGTTAATCCAAGTTATTTTTTACTCTAGAACTTTCACTTATTCATTTACTAAAATGAAATTTCATTTATTATGAAGTATCTCAATATACTGCTAAAAGTTTACCTTACTTTATTACTACAGTTCATTTATGACAATAGACATAGATGTATCCATCACCCTATACTTCTTCTATCTCCTCCCATTATTTCTGATTGGTGATTTCATCGCTATTTTAAATGCTTTAGTTATTACCTTTACATGAAATATTTCCTGCTTAAAACCATACTTTAAGTAAGTTTGCCTTGTTATGGGTCATGCAATATATAGGGAAGCCATTCTTGTTTAAATTTAGTTAAACTGCTGCTCTGTTTATATATTATTAATTTTCTTATTGCTGCATGTTTCAAAGTTTAATTTCCAGGTTTGATAATGTAGATATCTTTTTTCCCTTGGGGGCAGAGTTGTCCTCATGGCTTTAGCGTATATGTTACGATATTGACATTGGAGATCCAAGAATTATAGGGAGTTTGTGAGATGATTACACTGTTGGATGTTAGTCCATTCCCTCATGGTTTTATTGATATTTGTTTTTAGATTGTTTTTAATTGTTGTTTTATATTTATTTTAATGGATTGCTTTATAGTACACTGCCCGCAATCATGAATTTGAGATGGATCAGTATATAAATTTATTTGATAAATAGATATATGTGAATAAATGATAAATTGTTATGCTTATTTGTTCTAGAAATAGTCAAGAAAAACTGGGTTTTAATTAAAACTTTGTTTTTTCTAATTTTTTGAATAATTCTAGGTATTGTACTATACGAGAGGGAGATTGTACTATACAAAAAACATTAAAATATAAAAACAGTGTATGAAAATTAAAATTATATAAGTAGACAGGGATGATGATTATCCCAAAGGTGCTTTTTCAAGAGGCAACTGGACTTCCATTGTTTTTCCTTGAAGACATTTTGTTTCTCATCAAGAAACTTCTTCAACTTCTTGGATGAGAAGCAAAATGTCTTCAAGGAAAAACAAAGTCCAGTTGTCACTTGAAAAAGCATCTTTGGGACAACTATGACCTGGATGACTGAGAATTCTCCATAGAAAAGGATAATGATTAAACACTATTAAAATTAATTTAAAAAAACAAAGGGAGGGGGCACTCAGACACCAGTCAGCCCCACAGCTGTGGGGTTCCACATGCTTGGCCGTAGGGCCATATTTTGTTTCATGTTCAGAAGGCTAGGAGAGTAGGAGCCAGCTTTACCTCTGGGGGAAGAATATTCCACAGGGTGGGGCAACAGCAGTGAAGGCTCTCTTCCTGGATCCTATCAATAACTAGCTGTAGAACTTTAGTGGTTTGAAGTGCAACAACATGCTTTATGGCAGTGTTTTTCAACCTTGGCAACTTTTAAGATATATAGACTTCAGCTCCCAGAATTGGAAAATTTAGAATCAATGCTAAGGGAGTAAGGTTTTGGTTTTTGTCAGAATTCTAATTTTGTTTGGGTTCACTTTGTATGATAAATCCATCTGATCCATGTATTTTTTTTACATATTTCTTCCTTTGCCTGATCCATCATGTTTTTCATCAGTGATGTAAAATAAAAATGAAATTTTACCATGGTTTTCAGCATTTTTTCAGCATTTTTAAAACACTTTCATTCAATTGGTGGCAGCACCTAGCTGACCTTCGCTAATCTCAGAATTTAAGCAGGATTGGATGGGGAAACCATCTCAGAACTCCAAGGCTATAGGCTAGCATTCATAGCCCACATGGATATACTTATTAAAAGTCAAACTTCAGATCAGGATTGGTTTGGTTTTTTTTATTCAGCATTGCATATGTAACATATGCATCTTGCTTTAAGTATAAGTATACATTTTATTGTTGGCTTTTGTGATGATTTTTTAACAAGTTATAGATCAGCCTGTTGGTTTCTGTGGAAAGGATGCAAAAAAAATATTAATGAATACAATAGATATTTTCTGCTGTTTTTTAGCTAAGAACTGCTTTTCAAAATTGCAGTAAAGATAACTGATTTTGTAGGAGTTACAAATGCACAATTGCCTGGTTCACTTGAAAATATAGAATAGATCAAACTAAATTAATGACATGCTTCTAGTTCTGTATAATTTATTTACTAATGTAAAGGAATTATCTTACCTATTAATGAAAGAATGTAAAGTATTAAATTGTATTATAAAGCCTGTCATTGAAAAAACCTTCTTTTAATTTCCAGTCAGATGCCAGCAGTAAAGCTATATTTTCCAAAGTGATGGTAATAACAAGTAAGTTTTTTTCTATATTTTAAATTTAACATTTGAGAAAGTATTACTTATGTATATTGTGTTATGATACTTTCAATCATTAACTTTTTCCTAATTTTGAGTAAGTTACCTTTGAAATGGATTAAAGCAAGTTGTATAAAACTTATGTTATCTTGCAGCCTAATACAAGTAATATACCAAAAGATTAATAGGATTCATTTTTTGATTGATTTAGTTGAACATTTTCCTTCCTTGAATAGTTTGTGTAGAATTATTAAAGATATTCAAAATTCTGCTTGGAAACAATATTTTAACATCTTTTTAATGTTATGTTAGCTTACACCAATTGGCTACAGGGCTCTGTGAATTATTTATAATTAACAAAATATATCATCTGGTTGTATAATCTTATATCTTTTTGTTTAATTCTTCGTGCTGCTTCAGTTACATACAATTCAAAGCATGGATTTTTTTTTTTTGGCTTTCTATGTGACAAAAGCTTTAAAAGCACCTGAACCTTTGTCTTGTTTTACAATGTATGAAACTATTTACACTTCACTTTCTGAAATAGCTAAAATTATTAAGATATAATTACATACATATTTGTGCCTTGTTCTTTCTCTTGATTTACTTTTATGTTATAAAAGAATGTCACTTATAGTAGAAAAGCTTTGTTTAATGATTAGCTTTCTGTTGAACTTAACCTTGTTTTATTTCCATAAAGGAAATTTGCCAGATCCTGGTAAAGCACAGGATTTCATGAAGAAATTCACTCAAGTTCTAGAAGATGACGACAAAATAAAACACCAGTTGGAAATGCTTGTTAGCCCAACTTGTTCATGCAAACAAGCTGAAGGATGTGTGGTAAGAATAGATACTAAAATATAGCTTATTTGGAGTTATTAAATTGTCTGTCTTCTAAAGTGCTCCTAATTACTATTGCAGCGTGAAATTACAAAGAAGTTAGGCAATCCCAAGCAACCTACAAACCCTTTTTTGGAAATGGTAAAGTTCCTTTTAGAGAGGATAGCTCCTGTGCACATTGACACCGAATCCATCAGGTATTTCTTTTCACTTACATTGGGATTAAAATTAAATTAAACTGAGAAAGTTTAGAAAATTCTTTAAGTTGACATGCTGTAGTGTTTCTCTATTAAATCTTACATTATAATGTGTCTTAGTGAGTGGAGAAAAAAGTAATCCAAGTAATTAGAGAAAGAAACAATTGGGGAAATTTTGGGGGTGAGGCTGAACTTATTCTTTGTATTGATTGAAGGTTTATGATTCATTCGCTTCCTTTCCTAACATTCATTTTTTTGGCAAAGTGACAAGGGAAGGAAAAGGCTTAGTCAAGAAAGAGAAAAACATTTGGTTGCTGCAAGATAGAGACTGTACTTACTCTGTAAAGATGTTAGGGTTTGATAGTGGAAGAATTACAATGATAACTTGGAGCAATGTTTATCTTGCTTGTAATGACACCTTATTTCATGCCAGATAAAATTAAGGAAAATCGATTCTATCACTCACCATCTTATTACAATTGATTGATTCACTCAAGTTCTAGAAGATTACAACAGTATTAATGAGAAGAAAAATGTATATCTTAAATATGTGCCATTGCTCTGCTAAAGGAAAAGTTTCTTACTCAAATATACTTCTTACACATGATCACATTTAAATGGAATGTCCGATATGGTTCTTTATCATTTCCTTTATTAGTGCCCTTATTAAACAAGTAAACAAATCCATAGATGGGACAGCAGATGATGAAGATGAAGGTGTCCCTACTGATCTGGCAATCAGAGCAGGTCTTGAATTACTTAAGGTAAATTTTTCTATTAAAAACACTTGGAATAATTTTTCTATTCCATTTTTTTACTTTAATAATAGTGACTTTCATGAAAGAAGGACAAGGAAAGGAAGTAAATATGAAATTAATCTAATTCAGTTGTGTTATAGACTAATATATAACTATGCAATCACCTCTATCCGTTGGAGCCATAGGCACTTACTAGTATGGCCTGCCCCATTTAGAAATCTACATTATTTAATTTAAGATTTTTCTAATTCATATGGTCAGCAGGTCTGGTTGTCTCATTTTTTTCTAAGAATTGATAATATAACATTGAAGATGATAGAGTACAAAATTGAATGTCACCAAAGATAAGTAAAAATCTACTAACCATCAATAGTGTTGCTATGGAGCATGTCTGAGGCTCAATTAGTCACTAAATGAGCATTTGTAGCTCATTAGATTTATACATAAGCCATTTAGATAGATCCTTATTGTAATTGGAACTAGGGTTTTTGATGTTTATAGATACATAAAGATTTGTCAAGATTGATTCAATGAAATATATTCAGTCAGCATAGGTTAACATCAGAATGATTTAAAAAACCCTTTTAATCTTACTCTTGCAGGTTCTTTCATTTACCCACCCTATCTCATTCCATTCAGCTGAAACATTTGAATCTCTCCTGGCCTGTTTAAAAATGGATGATGAAAAAGTAGCTGAAGCTGCATTACAGATTTTTAAGAACACAGGAAGCAGAATTGAGGAGAATTTTTTACATATCAGATCGTGAGTTAATTCTATATTGTTTATTAGAACTTCATCCAGAGATGGTATTCAGCAGGTTCTGACAGTTCTAGAGAACCGGTGGTGGAAATTTTGAGTAGTTCGGAGAACTGGCAAATACCATCTCTGACTGGACATTTTTACCCTTCCCCTGCCACGCTTACCAAGCCACGCCCACAGAACTAGTAGTAAAAAATTTTTGAATCCCACCACTTTGAATCCCACCATTGATCCCATTTATACATAATATTTTCCCTACAATAACCACCCTGTGAGGTGGGTTGGGCTGAGAGAGAGTGACTGGCCCAAAGTCACCCAATAGACTTTCATGCCTAAGGTGGGGACTAGACTAAAGTGGTTTCTTGTTTTTTAGGCGAGCACATTACCCACCAGATGAAGGCTAAGCAAATAAGTATGTTTAAAGTATACTTATGTATATTTCAGTCGCATTCCTATATGTTTTCCTTGCAAGATCCCTAAAGATTTCACTTTACTGTTATATTTTAGTTGCTTCCCTTGATGTTTTTATTCCTGGAATTTACATTGTCTTTTATGCTGAGGAATAATGATGATTTAAAAGAATGAAATCTTTCCCTCTGTTTGTATGAGACTATCTTTATCTTTAGGAACAAGATAAATTGTCACAGATTTAGAAATTGTACTTAAAAAGTAAGTGCATTGTTGCATATACAAGCTTTTTATAGACTAGGATTGTGGATGCTTCAAAAATGGTTTAGAAGAAAAAGGTTGGAACCTAAACACCTCAAGTTTGTTAAAGTAGCCACATCTTTGGTATAGCATGCACAGAATCAGGAAGAGAGGTGCTGTCCATGTGCAAGTGCAATATTGGATTCAGAGTCATTATGATTGAAAAGGCATATAACCAAGCAGATTATATTACATATGTACATAAATTATGGGATGATTTTTGAACTTTTGATTTGAGTGGTGGGTCACCATTTATATTATGAATACGGGAAATCCCGTATAGTTAGGAACAGAGTCTGTCGTAGCAAAAATTCTAATTAAATACACAAGGATTCAAGTTAAATATACAATGGTTCAAGTTCATTAAACAAAACTACTCGTACAGTATTATTTATGTTTTTTTTTTTACTCTAGAGCTTTACTTCCAGTTTTGCAACATAAAGCTAAAAAAGGTCCTCCTCGACAGGCCAAGTATGCCATTCACTGCATCCATGCAATATTCTCCAGTAAAGAAACACAATTCGCACAGATATTTGAGGTATTTTTTTTTTAAATTTTATGTTTATAGTTCATTTATAGTAAAAAATTCTGAATCATTTGATTTTGGTTAACATGCTTTTAAATGCTTGCAGCGGACGCTTCTTTAAGGGCATATTGATGTTAACATTTATCATTTATATATTTTAGCCACTACATAAGAGTCTCGATCCAAGTAATCTGGAACATCTGATTACACCACTGGTTTCTATCGGCCACATAGCCTTGCTGGCACCTGATCAGTTTGCTGCCCCGCTGAAATCTTTGGTGGCTACATTTATAGTTAAAGATTTGTTAATGAGTGACAGGGTAAGAATGGTTTTGCTTTTTGCAGTAAAAAAAATATGAGAAAAATAGTAAAATATTTTAGTAAATAGTAAAACACAAAATATTGTATGTATTTAACAAGAGAAAATATCTATACAGTTCTTAGTATGTCCAGCATACTCAGCTGAGGAATCATAAAATGTAAACTTATGAAGGGTAATGAAGACAAACCAAGAATGTAATAAGTTTCTTGAGAAATATCAAATTGAATTTTTATTCCTCTTTATTAAGTTTCTTTCCTTTTTCTATAACAATATATGCACACATTTTGTATATAAACACTATTCTATTAAATAATGGGAACTTATAATAGTATCTACTGTGCTTCCACCTGGTTACCTCATGTTGTTTTGGATTCACATACAGACATAGCCAAAATTATTGATACCTTCTACTTTCCCCCAAAAAAATTACAATTTCCTGTGAAGTAAATTTACACTGCCACAGTTATTTGTACATCATCCTTTTTTGACAAAGTGGGTACACTTTGTTTTGGATGTAAAACTTAATATTATTGGCAATAATAAAAGAAAATAATATGAACTTGTTTAAATTATTGGCACTCTTAGAAATTAAAAGACTTTATTGGGTTTTAATGATCTCTTAAAGACTATTTAATTACAATCACAGGTATCTTCAGTCTCATAATCAGTCACTCAGCCTGTTTGAATGGGGAAAAGTACTCAGATGTTTTTTGTCATTGTGTGCAGTACAGTGAACATGGACAAGAGAAAGAAAAGCAGAGTTATCTGAGGAGGAAAGGAAGAAGGTAACAGTAAGCATAGTAAAGTTAAAGACTACAAAATTGATTTCAAAGAGCTTCCTGTTCCTTGGACCACAGTTATTAATGTTATCAAGAGGTTTAGATGGTTATCTGCCTTTTTAGATATGGCCATCAGAAGAAAATTAATTCCCAATAGAACAGAAAGATAGTTTGAATGGTGGAATAAGAGCAAAGGAAAATTTCAGAACAAAAGCTATTGATTTCTAAGATCAAGAACAACGCATCAAGTTACAAGATTCATCACTATCTAAGTGAACATGATTCCATGATTTCAGACCTGGGTAAGCTCCACTTTTAAACCCTACTCCAGACTGAAATTTGGTAAATGCATGTTGACAATCCACAGTCCTTTGGAGAAATGAAACAGAATTAATGTTTTTTGATGTCACAGCAACTTTATATTCACAGAAGGGAAAAACAATGGTTTTAAAGAAAACAACAGCATCTCTACTGTGAAATTTGGAAGAAATTCCATCAGTTGCTCTTATGGGTTGCTTTGCTGCTTCCAGCACCAGGTGCCTCGAATCTTCAGGGTACAAGGAAGATGATCACTGCATTTTGTGGTGAAACATCATGCCCAGTGGTAGAAAGCTCTGTGTTCAGTCATAGTTTCTCAAACATGATATTAACCCAAAATATACGTGTAATACAATTCAAGAAGTTGAAAAGTAAACATTGGAATGTTCTAAAGTGTCCTGCTGCGTATCCTGATCTGAACATGTTTGGAAAGAGCTGAAACTCACAGTTGAGAGAAGCCATCAAATTTAAGACAAGAAACAGTTTGCAGGTGGAACAAGAATGGAACATATTATTGGTTGAGAAGTGTAGAAATCTTATTCAGAGTTTCAGAAAGTGCCTGCTTGCAATTATTGCCTCAATTTTTAAGATTATGTCTAGTTCATATATCAAAAACTTACTGTATGAACTGTGGAATAAAGTATGGTAGATGCCATTTAATTGTGTCAGTTTCAATTTATTCCATGACAAATATGAATTCTTTGGTTAAAAATGGAGGAGTACCAATTCTTTTGGTCATGTCTGTTATCCCTTGTAGTCTTTTTGGAGGACACCAGATTGGTTCAGATTCTCTGAACATTATTTCACATACTATATTTTTTTAATAATTTTAAAATGAGTTAAAAACTAACAGTAACTAATAATTACGGAAAGAAAAAAAGTAAAGAAGCAAAGAACAAACCAGAAGTGCAGATGAAAAAGAATGAGAAAAGAAATAACTTCTGGGGTTTTTTACATCAGCTATAAGTATAAATTCAAATGCCCTCTTATTCTAAGAGGACAACACAACTCTTTTTTTCTTTTTTTTCTTAATCACCAAAATCATATATCAACATTTCATTTTTTTTCTATTTCAAAAAGTCCAAAAGTGGTTTCCAGTCAGCATTAAAATCAGTGTCTCCATCTCTTCAACATCCACTGTTTTCTAATAACACTAATATTCTGTTGCTTCTGTGACTTGCTTCTATGCTTCTACTTTAGGAGGAAGTGAGGATTAGCCTTTTCAAGATAAATCTGTTCCAATATATTAAAGTATTCCAACAAATCAAATGCAAATATCTTTATTTTCATAAAATAAACCTCATTTTTATCATCAAAGTAAAAATCCTAGTAAGGGTTCAGTGTCTTCAAAATATTTACTGGTTTGCTGCAACCAAAAAGAAATGCTAAGGGCATATTTAAGGGCAGCTACTCATATCTTGATTTCTGTCTGTATTAAGACACCATAATGTATCAATATTAAAGATGAAGATGAAATAGAGAATACTGCCATACTGCAAACAAATTAATGGTTATTTATAATCAATAATGGAGAAATAATACTGAAATACTGCAAAAATAATGGTTATTAATTATAATAATTATTGTATGACAGTAGAATTGTCAAAACAGCTGAACGGAGTAGAGTTTTTTGTCCTTAAAATATCCACCTTCTAAAACAGCTTGACTTGAGACTGCTTACATATTATGGAGATATTTGGACAGTTTTTAGACTTTGAAAAAAGCTTGAAATTCTAGCTATGTGTTCTTCAAGGTAGAATGTATAAATATTTATGATACTAAAGTAGCAAATGATATAATTTGTTTCAGATGCCAGGAAAAAAAACAACTAAGCTATGGGTGCCTGATGAAGAAGTTTCTCCAGAGACTCTTGTAAAGGTACACTACTTAAAAACTTATATTTTCATAAGTACTTTGATTTTACTCTATCTAAAGTGCTACTTTAATCTTATTTGAAAAACATGTAACTACAGGAACATATTTTGATTTACTTTGGATTAAAAATGAAGTAACTTTGCATATAATAAAATATTAATAAAAGCTGTGAATTATTGATTATTAACATTAATTTAATATTTGTATGCAATTGTAAATCATTGCAGTAAATAATCTATTTCATTTTTATATAGATTTTATATACATTTTTATATATTGTTAAGGAGAACATTTCTAGATATTATCCCTTTTACAGTTAGATGGCAGACACTTAAAAGTGTAAGTCTAGAAATATAATATGGAGTAATGTAATTTTTGTCCTGTAGTTGTGGACTGGCTTAGCCTTAATCTGTGAACCCTTATAATGCAATGGAATTTGCAGGTATAGAAAACTACAATTGTTCTTAGTAGCATGTTAGTTTATGAAGTAATACTACAACTCTGCTGTATTCACAAACTGCCAAATGTTACATTGCTTATTATACAGTCTCAATTTGAAATGTCATTAAGTTCCAAAGCGCTTTTTAAAATAGAATCTGTAACACTCTTCCAAATTAAAAGAAACAATTGCATAGCCCTTCTGGTAAAGACATATACCACAATAGAGTCACTGGATTCTGTTTTTCCAAACTTGTGTTGTGCTTTGACGATAACAGCAATGCTTGCTACATTAGTAATAACACCAAATAAATGATTTAAAATTCATATATTTCATTTATTCAATTTAGGTATTTCCCTACTGAAGACTGAATGGGTAGTTCACAATATAAAAAATAACAATCTACATAAAATGGCAAACAGATGACAAATCTGATGATAAAGTAGATATCATATACCCAACAATGCAAAGAGTGGGAAAGAACCAGATATTTCAGGCTCTCAAGATCTTTTCCTAATGATGTGAATCTTTCCCCAGTGATAAAGTAGAGCACCCTCCCTGTAGAATGTTAACAGTTCCTTTAAGGAGAACATTGTGCATAAATCACTTTCTAATTTGGTTTAAGGAAAAAATAAATTTGAAATTTTCTCACTTGCCAAGTTATATTTTTCTTATAATGCTTTTGGAGAAAAAAATCCCTGTTCAAGATGAAATTTCTTGAGTTGTTATAATGATAAAATTTGGCTTGATTATTCATTAACATTTATTTCAGATCCAGGCAATTAAGATGATGGTTCGATGGTTACTAGGAATGAAGAATAACCACAGTAAATCAGGAACATCTACATTAAGACTATTAACAACAATCTTGCACAGTGATGGAGATCTAACTGAACAGGGGAAAATTAGGTATATAAATACTTTTAAAGCAACATTACAAACATTTTTTCAAATAATACAGGAAATGAAAATATGTTATATTTCTGAGCCATTCTGAGCAGAATTTTCTGCCTTACTTTGATGAATTTAGTAACTCTAGTTTCTAGTTTCAACAGAACATCTTGCTGCTTTAGAAATAGTAGTAAATAAAGGAAGAAAATGAGAATATTTCCCACATAATGTGATAGCTTTAATATGTAAGTACAAGTAGTCCTTCAGTTATGATCAAAGACTGTTCAATTACGATAGTGCTGAATGAGGGAAACTTATGACCAGTCCTTGAAGTTGTGGTCGTCACGGTGTTCCCAAGGCTTAAGTTCCAGGCATATAGTGGCTCACTATAACAACATTTGCAATATCCTATCACATCCTATATGGGAAAGCTGGCAGGGGGTTGCAAATCATTCTCATTCCTATCACTTTTTCCCTGGCTACTCATGCTCCATAATGCCCACCCATGGCCTTCTGTGCTCATAGCACCCACCCATTCTCTGTAGCACCAGCCTGGGGCACTCGCCCTCTTTCCCTAGCATATATCTGCTCATGCATCTTTGTGGCTGCCCACCCATAGTACCCACTTGCCTGCACTCCATAGAACTTGCCCATGGTGCCTATCTGCCCACCTACTGCTCTCACCTATTGGCTTGCTTGCCTGAGATTCCCATTCTCCCCATTTCATGGCCAAACTAGGTCTTGCTTAACTACCTGTGTAGTTTTCGGGTCACGATTGCTGCTGAGATTGCTGTTGCTAAGTTAACCATATTGCTTAACAATAGAAATTCTAGTCGTAGTTGCCATCATAACCTCAAAAGCAATTTATTTTAAAGGAGATGAAACTAGATAATGGGAAACTTTTTGATTCAACAGTAAATGTAGAGAAGCTGGATAGGAAAAATCATTGTGCATAATTCAGTTAAACAAGGTGAGATGTCTTCTGAACTCAGTACCATCTTAAATATGCATATTCAAAGATAGAAATGATTACTATCTTCAGTATACCTAGTGATGGCAAGAAAATAAGCAAAAATTCCTTCAATAAATCAGCCATATACTAACTAGACCATATCTTCTATTTCTTTTTCAGCAAACCTGATATGTCTCGTCTAAGGCTAGCTGCTGCTAGTGCTATTGTCAAGCTGGCACAGGAACCTTGTTATCATGAAATCATCACATTAGAACAATACCAACTGTGTGCATTAGCTATCAATGTAAGAAAATTGAAGGAATGGGTGTCAAGTAATATTATCTCAAAATGCTTATTCTATATACATTTCAAATTTCTGTGGCAAGCAGTTTGGCTTTGTATTTCCTAAAACAGACATCAAAGAGTCATATTTATATAAAATTTCTTTTCTTTTTTTTAGGATGAGTGTTACCAAGTTAGGCAAGCATTTGCTCAGAAACTTCACAAAGGCCTATCAAGACTCAGGTTACCACTGGAATATATGGCTATTTGTGCATTGTGTGCAAAAGACCCAGTAAAGGAGAGAAGAGCTCATGCCAGACAGTGCCTAGTAAAAAACATAAATGTGAGAAGAGAATATCTAAAACAGCATGCAGCAGTTAGTGGTAAGAAATCTTGGAGTACCAGCAGAATAATTTAAAGTGCAATGGTAACACCATGTCCTTCTGGTATTTAAATGTATTTTCTGTACCAATACAGTTTGCCTTAAATGTTTTTCCAAAGTGGAAGAATGTGGTTGTGACATAACAATTTTACATTGATTGCATTGAGTTTTGATTTGCTTCTAAACCCAATTCCAACTGCTGATTATTATTTTTAAATAATTATACTTTCTTTGGGTTTGTGATAGCAGTCTTCTCTTCATTGAACCTTCCTAGTACTACTAGTAGTATAATTTAGTTCTTTTCTGCATCCTATTATCTTGTAAAGTGCATAAAGCACAACCTTATCTGTGAGAAGCACCTGGATTATGATTCTATATTTATGAAAGATGGTCAAAGCTATTGTGCGATATCAGATAGCAGCACTAAACAACTTTGAATGTTCTGTCTAGTTTCTTGTTTATTATGATCTTGCTGCTATTTGATCTTTGTTCTTGTTTGTTTTGGTGCTGTAACTATAACCCTGATTTCTTCTTTATTTTGTTTTTACCTTAAAATATGTGCTACTGTAGTGCCTTGATTTAGGAAAAAAATACAACATTTTATGAATAAATATGAATTATATTATTTTAAATTTGGTTCTTACCATGACTGTGCATTCTATGCCTTTTAGCAGTATATATGCATATCTATTCAATTATTTCATTTCTTAATGCAGCTTCCCAGAACCAGTGCTGAATTCTCCTATCCTCTATCCATAGTTTTACTTAAAATGGTATTCAGTAATTGTAAAAACAATATGTATCTTGGATGTTAAGGAATTCTGAGGTCAAATCTGTTTGTTCAGTAATGCGAGCATGCCTTCCCTCCTGCTCTTGGGCTTGCTTCTCTTTATGCCTAAAAGATTGTAAGCCTAGTCACATTAAAAAAATACATATTACAGATTTGCCTAAGATAGATGCATACCACCTTGATGTGTGATACAATTTTTTCTACAGCTTGTTTTCAAGCTTTTTGCATCAGATTCACTTGATTGCAGTTGAGAGGCTTAAATAAATACATCCATCTTTCTAGAAACTTCATGGCATAGAATTTCAAACCAAGAAATTGTTTAAATTGGAACACGTAAGTTTCAGTACATGTTGATTGTGTTTTGCAGCTATTTATACACCAGGCTGATTTTTCTTGAACTTTAAATATTTTCTGCACATAATGACTATCTCTTTATTTTATGCAGTTGAAGATAATCTATAATCTAATGTATATTTAATGTAAAATAATCATTTATTTTATTACTGTTATAATAATACATCCAAATGTAAAAAATTTTCTTGAATGTACACTTTCAGAGAAACTTTTGTCACTTCTACCAGAGTATGTTGTTCCGTACACTATCCATCTTCTGGCACATGATCCTGATTATGTCAAAATCCAAGACATTGAACAACTAAAAGATATTAAAGAGTAAGAATGTATTTTAAATGAAAAATTTCATTATATTACTATACTGATTTATATTTTAATTAAATATTCCCCACAACTATGATAATGTTTTTTCACAATTCAGTACCTAATTTATTCTCCCAGAAAATCAACTGGTTATTTGACAGCTATATTTTATATTTCTTCAGGTGTCTGTGGTTCATACTAGAAATATTAATGGCTAAAAATGAAAATAATAGTCATGCATTTATCAGAAAAATGGTAGAGAATATTAAACAGACAAAAGATGCTCAAGGACCTGAAGACACAAAAATGAATGAAGTAAGTTTTATTGCATATTGCTAATATTTATATAGACATAGTGAATCTTTATCTAGGTTGTAAATTGGCTGTATATAAATAATTAGTTCTCTTTTATTTAGAAATTTGGGCTTCTGCATAGTCTGCTCTTTCCAAGAATTCAAGATTGAAAACAGAATTTAATATGATATGCCTATGATAGTTCCTGTGAAAGGAACTCTCACTATTCTGTTCTATGATAACCAGTAGAAATTGTCTTAAGTTGCTTTATAATTATATACTATTTATAAATACTGTAATTTTCCAAACACTTGTAAAGCTTTCTTATTTGGTATAGTATAGTATAGCTTTTTTATTTGGTATAGTATACTTCTGAAATAGGAAATAGGTAAGTTTATTTTGTTTGATATTACTGTAGAATTTTTATACAAAACATGGGGTTCCAAAGATTCCTTTTGTCTGTTTATTTTCTGATGTTATAAAAAATCACGCTTTCTCTTTCAGAAACTTTATACAGTATGTGATATAGCAATGAACATCATAATGTCAAAGAGTACAACATATAGTTTGGAATCTCCCAAGGACCCTGTATTACCAGCTCGATATTTCACTCAGCCTGACAAAGTAATGTGATTTTTTTTTCCTACAAATTTCATTGGAACGGCATGTTAAAAACTATGTGTTTTTTAAAGTAAATATTATGCATAATGTAACCAGGTAATCCAAAGGATTATGAATTGTATGTGATATGAAGTGCATTGTATGGTTTATTTGTTTTACTTTTATGCCACTTTTCTTTGGAATCAACTCAAAATGTCATATTAGTTTCATAGTCAATTATGTAACTGCATATCAATAATGCAATCCCTGTTTAATCTTTAAACTGGAATCTTATCTACATTTTTTCCTTTACTTGCAGAATTTCAGTAATACCAAAAACTATCTGCCTCCAGAAATGAAATCATTTTTTACTCCAGGAAAGGTGGGCATTTGTATATTTTTAGGACTTGCACAGAATAATTCTGTTCAACCAAAATAAATTTCTTACAATAAAAAGTTATTTTGAAATTATTTATTACAATGAGGGTTGTATATTTTTTATGTTAATATTTAGCTACTAACTCAAAGGCAATTCCACCTATACTGCATTGCAGAGATTACATGGCATGATTTAAAAAAACAAGACCATCAATCTTTAAGTGCTGAAAAGTCTTCGAACAATAGAAGGATTGAAAGAAGTTAGTGATGGAAGCCTAAGAGCAGATTGATTTTCAAGCTATAGTGAGGGCAGAACTTTGGATACTTCATTAATATTCTGATTAGTATAATCCAGGATTGATCATTTTGCATTATTCCCCATGGTAAGGATCTAGTAGAACTGAAGTTGATTTCAGATATAGTATATGGGTGATACAGGGGGATACTGGCATGACAGGGATTAAAACAACAGAGCATTATTAAGTATCAAACCAATGTTTAGGAAATAAGCCAGATCTTAAAGAAAGCCTCTTAACAGTAATGTACTGTATATTGCAGGAACATGTGTACTGCTTGAATTCAACAGTGTCTTGCTAAACTGCTGATGTTCCAATATTGTACATGTATATGTTGATGGTATAAGTACATTTAAATTATGTGGAAACACTTGGATAAATTATGTGGAAACACTAGTACAATTTGAAATAAAAAATCAGTTTTAAGGAAGCAGTTATTCTGACATGTAAGATTTGATCTTTTGTTCAGGTTGAAGAGCCCTATATCTTCTTTTGTTGACCAACATTAATTCAGAGGCATTGACTAACTGTGATTTAAAACTCTTTTTTCAAAGTATGTTAAGATATTCTGAAGAGTTTACAAACTTAGATTTTGAAGTTTTGTCTTTTATTTTAAAAAATATAATCATAACATATAGATTTAATGGATGACTGATTTGTTCTATCTTTTACAGCCCAAAGCAGCCAATGTTCTTGGAGCAGTTAATAAGCCTCTTTCAACTGCAGGCAAGCAATCTCAATCCAAATCTTCTCGGATGGAAACTGTAAGCAATGCCAGTAGCAATTCAAACCCAAGCTCACCTGGAAGAATTAAAGGAAGGTAAGTAATACAAGTTTATCTCTACACTTCACCCTGTATTTGAATGCCTAGCAGTATGATAGAATATTGTTTTTATATCATTCTGTGTTTGTTTCTTACATGATCTTCATTTCTATATTTGTTAAATAAATAAAATGAATGAATTTGTGTAGCTGATACCCTTTAGTTCACACTGAGAAAACCATGTTGAAGAATTATAGAGCATGAATAGTTAGTTTGTTTTAATGATTTAGATCCATAAGCTGTAATAGGTTGCCTTGAAAATTACTTTTTCCAAATTAACCTGTTAAATGAAAAATGGTTCTTTAAAGGAGAAAATGCTGTATTAATTGATGCAAAATAGTTTTGTATTTTGAGTAGCTTACATTGATTTGGATTGCATCTTACCAATACATTTTGTTAATTACAAAATGGATTTGTATACTTCCTCTTCGCCTTTCTTTTGAATGGATTTTTTTAGCTCTCAAACTGCTAAATTATGATTGCAGGCTGGGTTTTTTTAGCTAACCAGGATATGAACTGCAGCAGTATAAAAACTTTGTTTAGATTCAGAAAGAAATAGCAGAATTTTTATGAAGCAGCAACAAAATTTCTATGAGCCCTAAATCTGCTGGAAAGAAATATCTAAAACATTTAACAATATTTGGCTTGCATTTAGCTAATTAAATACTGTAAAGTAATAGTTTGTTGTTCATTTACATTTGAAGTTTGAACTGGCCTAAAAAAGAGGACTTATGACCTGAATTTCCAGTTCTGATGATCAGACTTCACTCCCAGTCGCATGACCACACTTTGGACACTCAGCAACCAGGTCACATTTACAGCCATTTGCAATGTCCTGTGGTCATATTACCATGTTTTAAAACAATTCTGCCAAAAAGCAGCACTTCTAATTTTCAGCAGAATTAAGCCATAGTGAACCATTGATTCTTTTAATAACTGTGGCATTTGCTTAAACACTACAACAAAAAAAGTTGTAGGAATGCATTGATTCACATGATAAGCCAATGTACCTGTGATGTTAAAAAGAGACTAAGAACTGTTCAGGGACATAGAATAATTATTCTGTTCTGTGGTATAGTAGTAAGATATTCTATAATGAAGTTGACTCCTGGCAACTGCTTGGAGAAGACCTTGGAATTTTCTTGGCAAGATTTTGGAAACAGTTTGCCATTGCCTCCTTTCTAGGATTGAGAGAGATAGAGAATGGCCCAAAATCATCCATCTGGCTTTGGGCCGAAATTGAAACTAGAATTCAGTTTCCCATTTTCTAGGCTGGTATAATGATTACACGAGCATGTCTCTACAGCAGTGGTTTACTTTAAGGCGATGCTGAAATAAAATATAGGTAGTCCTCTACTTACGATCACAATTGAGTCCCCAAATTCTGTTGCTATGTGAGACATCTGTTAAATGATTTTTGCCCCATTTTATGATTTTCTTGCCACAGTTGTTAAGTGAATCACTGCAGTTGTTAAGTTAGTAAATGAATGTTAAGTGGATCTGGCTTCCCCATTGACATTGCTTGTCAGAAGGTTGCAAAAGGTGATCACATGACCCCAGGACCCTGCAACCATTATAAATACAAGTCAGGTGTCTAAATTTTGATCACATGACTGTAGGGATGCTGCAACGGTCATGTGAAAAACAGTCATAGCACGTGTCAGTGTTTGAAACAGTCACTAAACAAATAGTTTTAAGTCAAAGACTATGTGCATTATTGCAGGAGAAAGCCATCGCTTGATAGGAAGATTGAGATAACAATGTATCCTATAAACAAAATTGAGTAATGGAATTTAGCTTAATTCTCGGTAAAACCAAACAATTAGGCATTATTTGGCAGTAACCAAGTCTTAATACATATATACATTTTCCTTTTCTTCTGTTTAGTTGTGTCTAATTTTCAGAGATTGCCTGGACAAGTCCCTGCAGTTTTCTTGACAAGGGTTTTGAAAGGTGGTTTGCATTGCCTCCTTTTTGAGACTTGAGACTTAGTGACTAGACCAAGCTCATCCAGCTAGCTTTGTGCCAAAGGCAGGATTAGAATTCATGGTCTCCTTGTTTCTATCTGATGCCATAACCACTACATCAAACTGTCTCACGTTTCCTTACATTTTATAAATTACTGATTGCCACTTTAATAATAACAAAATAGTTCTAATAGAAGAAAATATTTGTAGCTCAGTTGAATTTTGAACTCCTTGCTGTTCTAAGAATTTGGATGTCTGCTTGCAGACATTTCATTATCCTCCTAAGTAACATCAGTGCTAGTGAATGTGGGGTTTCCTCCCTTCATTTTGTTTGCTCCCTTGGTTACCATTTCAGGTAATGAAATGTCTGCAGGCAAATAACCAAGTTGCAAAAAGTACTTCATAATGACATGTAGTTTATCAGTGAAAATACAATATAAGAAAGTGCTTCCTTGACTTTGGCAACCCTGTTTCTTTTTGGGATGATAGGGGTATTTTTGAGGCAAAAATTACATAGATGACAAAATATTTACCTAATAAAAATAATTGTTTTAATTTTTTGCTTTGTATTTTACCTTGAAGTTGTTGTTAGTTTTCAAAATATAAGCAGATATAAATTATATATTTTAATAATTTTGCATATTTTAATAGGCTCGATAGCACTGAACTGGACCACAGTGAAAATGAAGACTATACAATGGCATCATCTCTGCCAGGAAAGAAGAATGATAAAAGAGATGATTCTGAAATTGTAAGAATTAACAGCTTTTCAATTAATTGTAACATTATTTTTTTAGAAATAATAAAAAATTCAAGCAATCACAGATGTGCCTAATGATTATTTATCTGAAGGCACAAGGTTTAGAAAGAGTGCTTTAAAAACATGTATTTCCTTAAAGTTTTTATATGGCCCTTCTGGTCAGTTTTTATATTACTATGCCATAAAGAAAAACACAATATTGGAGTATTAAAATATGGTGTTTTTTTCAGCTTTTTTGTGGAATGAGTTCATATTTCCTTATGTAAGTAAGATCTAGACATAGTTGATGGATGAAGTAGTGTTCTCTTTCTTTCTCAGTCAGAGCTGGAAAAGCCCAGAAGTAGAAAGAAAATGATTACAGATCCTGAAGAAAAGTTGGGAATGGATGAACTGAGCAAATTAGGACAAGAACCAAAACTTAGAAGTAGCCAGCGAGGCAGAAAAAGAGCTGCAGTTATTTCAGAATCTGAGGAACCTCAGTGGTCAGAGGAAAAAAGGTTAAAAGAGAGTATCTTAGAAAGTGAAGATGAACAAAACAGTCCACCAAAGAAGGGAAGAAGAGGGCGACCACCAAAGAGCACCACAGGAAGCATACAAAAAGAAGAATCAACAGTAAAAACATCTAAAAGGGGGAGAAAAAAAGCTGTGCCAGTTAAACCTATGGAGGAGGAGGAAGAAGAGGAGGAGGAAGAAGAGGAGGAGGAAGAGGAGGAAGAAAGTCAGATAGACAGCATAGAACAGAAGTCAAAAGGTCGACAATACAAAACACCCAAAAAATCACAACAAAGGTAAGTTCTTTGTTCAGTTGTCTGCTATTTTTAAATTTAAATTGACAAGGTGACCGAGTTGGATATCCTTCCAAAACAGATCTGAATCATCAGAAATAAGTACAGCTGAATCAAACCAGTCTACACCACAAAAAAGACGAGGAAGACCACCAAAAGTTCCACCCACTCAGCAGAAGAAAGGGTATGATGTGATATCAATCTAACAAGGGGTTCGTTAAATTAATTTTAAAAATGTTTCAAGCTTAGATGATCCTATGAGTACAATAAAGTTCACAAAAGTAACAATTTAATATTGCTTAGATTCTAAGATAGTCTAATTCATTCTCCAAATCTTTCTTCATTGCTTAAATTTAAAGTGTTGAGTGATACCTTGGTTTGTGGCTTCCTATTTTAGAGGAGCTGGACGATCAAAACAAACAGCAAGCAAAGAAAATGAATCTAGTGAAGAGATGGATGTATTTCAAAGTAGTTCTCCCATTCATGATATTCCTCAAGAAGTAACAATGGAAGAAGAAGAAGTGTCCTCAATCAGAGTAAATAATATGTTTATGCACAATTGCATATAAATTTCTTTGAATGTTTATGCATTTCATACAGTTGAAGCTTTAGTAAAGTGCGATCTTTGATATTACTCAATATAGTGAAGCAGAATTGGCAGTTCCCTTTTTTAAAAGTGAGAGACTTTTCCTTTGGGAAGAAATAGAGAAATCCATTTCATGTAATACAACAAAATGTGTGTAGGAGGAGAACATAGCTATAGCACTTAGACTTAGAGTGCTTTACAGCCCTCTCGAAGCGGTTTACAGAGTCAGCATATTGCCCCCAACAATTTGGGTACTCATTTTACTGACCACAGAAAAATAGAAGGCTGAGTCAACCTTGAGCCTGGTGAGATTCGAACTGCCAAATTGCAGTCAACTGGCAGTCAGCAGAAGTAGCCTGCAGTACACACTCTAATCATTGCGCCACCATGGCTCTTGCATTATTTCTGCCTTTTTTAAATATGAGCTTTTATCCAGATGGACACTGATGCAGAGAAAGCGGAAAATTATTTTTAAACCATCAGTAGGATCATCGTATTCTGGACTGTGCTTAATCTAATTGAATTCAACTGTGCATCTAAATGCAATTTAACTTAGCAATTAGCGGGGCAAGCTTTTCTGCCTGATTCTTTTTGTCTTGTCATATCATGGAATGCCTTCATCTAAATGATGTTCCAGTTAATTTATTTAATTTAATTTATATTGCTGCCTATTCGCCCATGGCGACTCGAGGTGGCTTACGCAATATAAAACCATATTTAAAACAAAAAAATAAAAATAAAAACAATAAAAACTAACAAAAAGAATCAAATTTGGTAAAATACAATAGAACAAAATTTGGGAAAACAAACAAAGCAAAAAATCAAAAACCAATTTCAACCCCCCCCTCCCCGACGACAGCAGATCACACCAGCCACCTGATGGGCTCCATCCCTCTTTGGGTTCCCCAGGCTTGCTGGCAAAACCAGGTCTTCAGTGCCTTTCGGAAGAGTATTAGTGAGGGGGCCATTCTAATCTCTGGGGGAATGAAGTTCCAGAGAGACAGAGCTACCATGGAGAAGGCCCTTCTTCTGGGTCCCACCAGTGTATCTCCCTCAGGGGTGGGACCCGCAACATTCCCTACCTCCTCGCTCTAATGGGTTGGGTGGATGTGACTCCAAGAGATGTTTCCTTAGATAACCCAGACCCAAGCCATGAAGGACTTTAAAAGTGATAACTAGCACCTTGAATTGCACCCGGAAGCAAATTGGCATCCAATGCAGCTTCTGCAGGAGAAGTGACATGTGCACACCGGGGTCTGCATAAAACCATGCAGGCCTCTGCATTTAATAGATGCATTTCCTTGATGAATCAGTTAATGCCAATTAAAATGCATTATCTATTGAAAGAGCAAAACAGCTGGATAAATATCAACACTATGCTGATTTTTAAATTCTTGATGTTGCATCCAATGTATGGTTTAGACTGCTCATGTTTTTGGAATATGGAAGACTATGTACACAAAACATTCCTGAATTGAGACTTCTAGTTCTTGGTTTTTGGCTTTTTCAGGTTCGTCGGAGGACATCTAAAAGGGAAAGGCGATGAAGAGTCATGCTCCTGCCATTTTTAAATGATGTCATTCTTATATTTGCAAACTTTTAGGCTGAAGAGAATTGTTGATGCTCATAGTGGGATTGCTGAAGAAATTAAATCACTCTATTTCCTGCTCCTGCTTTTTGAAGCTCCTAGGTCATGAGCATAATTCACACATATGTTTATATCATTAACTTTGGGGTTTTGTGAAATGTAATGTACGCTGGTTATATAGGCAAAAGAACTAAAAAAACTGTCTGTAAATAATCCTTTTTAAAAAAAAATATTTCTGACTTTAAAGTGCTTGTATAGCTTTTATCATGGCTTTACACAACAGTACAAGACTGTTCGGTAGAGCTATTGATTTGCGGAAAAAAGCAAAAAAAAGTAAGAATGGGTATCAAGCAATATTTGTCAGTGTCTGTATTCTTATTTTTCTTGACATTTAACTGTGAAAAAATCACTTTGACAAAATAGTGACACTTATTCTGACACTATTTGTTTAAAAATAACATTCTCTTTATGTATTTAATTCAGTGTTTACCTTTGGCAGTTGTCTGTTTTTGGAGGTGCCAAATTGCTTTTAAACAATGTGGGATAAAACAATACATCCAGCTGCAGATGTGTGAAAGAATAGTCTTTTAATGCACCTCAGTATTGATAACAGATTTCTCTAGACTTCTTGTGGCATTGAGCATTTAAAAGGATTTAATATTTTAATTTTTAAAATGTGTTATTAAATAATGTAACAAAAGCTGATCCTCATATTTTCCTTATTCGTTTTTGTTAATCTGCTGTATCAATAAAATTCTGTAACTGAATTTTTAATAGTCTAGTATGTCAATGTGTATATTCCCTCCTGAACGTTATGTTCATCAAACAAATTATGTTATAATATGAGACCTAATATCTGAGCTTTAGTGAAAATACAGGTTTTATAACCATGTAAATCAGAAAATTTTATTGATGCAGTCTGTCTTTATAAAGCTGTTTTTTCTTCAGAGCCAAGTGTTTTGTATATCACAGTAAGTTGCATGTTTATAAAAGAAATGTAATGAAATTGCAATGTAATTTTTAAAGTCTTATCTAGAAGATGCTACATTGCCTCATGAGAAAAAAACTTTTACCAAGAGTCTATTGTACCTTTTTTAGTTAGCTAATATTTTTTATGTTTGTATGCTTGGGTATAAGCATGGACAATTGGAAGAGTAAAGTAATAAGAAATGTGTTTGCATTAGAATGATCAGCTGCAAAATATTTCAGTCAGGGTATTCAAAATTTATATGAAATTTCAGTTTATGTTTTACATTGAAGTGATTGAAGTTTGTTTCTTGGGTAGAATTACAGAAAATAGAGGATAAACTATTTTAAGACATTGTCATGTATGCAGTTTTCCAAACCGTGTTTGAACCAAAATGTATAGGTTACTATTTATGCCTAGCCATGCACATTTTATGGTTTCTCATAGTGTTTTTCTTCCTGTTCGATAGCAGTATATGTGAGGAATTCAAGTTTTAACTTATTAATATTTTATCTCATGGAATAATGGAGCATTGTCATAAATTAACAAAGACAGCTATGTTATATTTCCAAGGATATATATGTGTGTGTGCACACACACACACACACACACACACACATCCTTGGAAATATAACATAGGTGTCTTTGTTAATTTATGACAATGCTCCATTATATATATATATAAAAAGATACAGTGATTTGAAAACATGTTTGCAAGTATATTTTTAGTGGAAAACCAACTCTTTTCTAAGCTTTTTTATTATAATTTGTATTGTTTTTTTTTTAAGCAGCAGCAATAGACAAAGGCAAACAGTTTGTGTTTATCAAACTGTCTACTTAAGTGCTTTTTCTAGTAGCTCTTTTAGCTAGTAATTATTGTTCTTAAGCTATATTGTATTTTTATGCCCATAATTTTGGGTAACAACAATTAAAAAAAACATTAACTAGAGATGGCTCTGAAGACTAGAAAATTGCCCACACAATGTAAGTGGTTCACAGAATTTAGCATTGCAAATTAGAGTTTTTATATCTACATAAATAAAAACATAATGTTTGACATTATCTTCATTGATAACATTTCACTGACATCATTTTGCAGAGTATATCTAAACCATTTTATATGAAGTATGAAACATTAAAACTGTTCACAGGCTTTTGAAGATTTATTTGCATGAACATAGTTTGATCATATTTCCTTAATGTTGCTGAAAATCAATTAATCATAAGATGTTAATGTATATTAAATATATAATTTGACATTTGAAATGTTTATTTCTTGGAATATAATGTATACTTGGGAAAATAGGTGCAGATGGGATAATATGTTAAACCTTTTAGGTTTTATTCTCATACAAAAATAATGCACATGTTATGTACTAACACTTTGGGATTTGAAAACAGTAAATGGAGTAAAATAATACATAAAGAAACTGGATGCTAAGATTCAGTTAGTATTCTTCATTATGTTCATTTCTTGGTATGTATTATATTACATTAAACAAAAAATTGAGCTCTGTTAAATTCAAGCATGAAATTCTTATAATATTACAGTAAGGTATCTTGCTGCAACCTGCAGCTTTCATGTTTGTACATATAAATTACTTTATTTTTAAATTGGCTGTTTTCTTTGAGTGGCTTAATTTCTAGAGTTGGCTTGTTTTTGTAATATTTTTCTTTGCACCAGTTTCAACAGACACAAACATATTTGATAAGTGTTTAGATTATAATGCTCTTTTTGTAAGGAAATAAATAAATGTACTTCAGCCAGAAGATTAGAAGATGCTCAAAAGAAAACCATCATAGTTTGTTTAACTACAATGTTTGATAGTGCAAACATTTTCCTACTATTAGATCTTCCTACAGGTATGCCTGTGTTGAACAGACTATTTGTCATCAGTTTGAACCGTAGTATGGGCCAATTGATTGTGGTGGTGGTGTCCCATTAAATTCTATAAGTCACGCACAGTCACACTGACAAAAAGCTATATTAATGTGGTAATAGATAATAATTATCCAATGATACTCAACCTTGAGATCTATTAGTAATTCTCATTTCCTTAGTGTGATTTTATTGTTTCCTACTGTACAGATTTTTCTTGAGCATTACAGACTTTGAAATTCTGAACACATTGAAAGTCAAATCCTGATTTATTCAAGTATGTGTTTATTATCTACTTGGTAGCTTTGATAGTTAATTCCTTAAATTTTTTAAATGGGTGTGGGCTGGATTTATCCTGTTTTAATTTTCATACCACTGAGGTAGAATGTTAAGTATTTACTTCTGTTAAAAAAATGTTGTGTTCTTCTATTTTATTTAGTGAATTTATTGAGAAATGCTAAAATTCTTCTGCAATTTTCCAGCAAAAAAGGGTTAAGAAATAAATTGAATTGAAGGTCTTGAAAAATTTCAAAGCTGTGAAAACCCATCAGGGTTGTAACCATTCTAATCTCAGGAGAGAATATTCCATAAGGCAGGGGCTACAGCAGAAAAAGCTTATCTTCCAGTTCCCACCAGTTGATACTTTTTGGTTAACAGGATCTGCAGCATGTCCAATCCATTGGACGGGTAGAAACTCTTGGAAAAAGACAGTCCCCTGGTAACCCAGTGTCAAACCATGTAGAGCTTTAAAGGTGAAAAGCCTTTAATTGCACCCAGAAACACACTGGCAGCAAATGCAATTCACAGAGGAATGGTGTTACATGTGCCATGTAGCTGGCATTTATTACCTGTGCAGCTGCATTTTGCACCAGTTAAAATGTTTCTGAATGTTCTTCAAGGGCAGCCTCCAAAAGAGCACATTACAGTAAACTAAGTAGGAGGCGACCAGGGTGATAGAGGTAATAAAGGTGATAGACTTTCCCAGTACCCAAAGGTATGCAAAGGCTGTCCTAACCACATTGTGAACCCTCAGATTTCACACTAGATCTTTCTGGGGTAGTGTCATCCCATCCAGAAGTAGAGATAGAAGACTCTTGTCTCTGAAAGGTCCAAATACCCACAGCAACTCTGACT
Organism: Laticauda laticaudata; assembly: GCA_004320025.1. NCBI lineage: Eukaryota > Metazoa > Chordata > Lepidosauria > Squamata > Elapidae > Laticauda > Laticauda laticaudata. Next base: position 53,985 of record BHFT01028438.1, read on the forward strand.
TGCTGAGATTGAACTGGAGTCCATTTCACCCCATCCAGGCCCAAGTAGCCCCCAGTCACTGGAATAGGATGTCTACAGCATCACCCAATGGGCCTGGTGTGGAGATAAACCTGAGTGCCATCCACATATTGATATCTCACCCAAAACTGAACTGAACTAAACTCATTGGTCTCATGTAGGTTTTAAATAGGAGAAGAGAGACAATGGATCCCTGATGCACCCCACAAAGTAGGGGGCACAGCCTGGATCTTTCCTGTTTATCAACAACTGAAATCAAACATGAAGGAAGGAAGACAATCATCACAACACAGTGCCACTCAACCTCAACTCTTGGAGCCAGCCCAAAAGGATACCATGACCAATGGTATCAAATGCCACTGAAAGGTCAAGAAGAGCCAGAATGGACTCCATCCTTCTCTCACCATATGTCATCTGTGAGGCACTCATTGGGAAAGGAAGATTGGAAACTGGGCAAAAACTGTTCAACTTGGTTGGTTTGAGAGAAGATCCTTTAAGGAGGGGTCTTTAAGAGCTGGTGGGAGATACTTTTTTTTTTTTAAACAAATTCTATTGATTTTACAATTTAAATTTTAAAAACAACATATTACAAAAAAAGGACACAACAACATACACGTAGCATCAATTTGAAGGGTAGGGGGAAAGAGAAAAAAAAAAAAGGGATGGGAAAAAGAGAACTGAAAAAAAAAAAAAAGAAATACAGGAAAAGAGAATTGTTAAAAATATTCTTACTATTTGACAATTGTGAGATCTTTTCTTCCTTTGGTTTTACTATCTTAAACACTTTATCTTTACAGAATTTTATCATCCAGCTGATATAAATTTATCTATCTTTCTATCCTATATTATAAAATTATCTTTGTTCTAAACCACTTATACAATAATTCAGCTATTATAATATATTGAATTTCTTTTGTTTTTTAGAGCTATGTTAATATTCCATTTCTGCCCAGTTTGAAATTTTTTTTTGGATAATCAATCTTTGTTAGTATCTGCTGGATGCTGCCACACTGAGCAAAAGCCAACCTAGCTGCTGTTAATATATTGTATTTGGTAATATATTTTGTCTTTTTGATATTTTGTGTCAAAATCCTTTAGAAAAGAACTCTGGTTTATATTCGATCTGTTTCAGTAATATCTTCTAGCCAATATTCTATTATCTCCAATATTTTTGGCTTCTATGCATGACCACCATGGTGGAAAAAAAGTTTCCTCTTTCTTTTTTTACATTCCAACATTTTGGAACTCAGTTTGTGGGCACATTTTCGCCAATCTCAAAGGAGGGAAAGTGTGCCATCTATAAACAGTTTATATTGCATTTTCCTTTGTATGCTACGATTTTGGTAATCTTATTACATCCCCAGACTGTTTCCCATTCATTTAAAGTGATATTAGTTCCTACATTTCCTTACTCCAAGCATCATATTTTCCTTTACTGTTTCTTCTTCTAATTCCTACTTCAAGTAAACAATTTAAAATTATTTATATTCTTTTTTAGCCTGATCCCATTAAAATTTTATCTAGCTGCTGGGGGTTATTACTAATTCCTAATTCCTTTTCTTTCCGGTTTATATCTACTATGAATTTGTAAATATGCCCATTGATCTATTTTAAATCCCCGTTCTTTGAAGTCTTGATGGATTTCAAATTTCCTTTGTACATCTAATTAAATCTTTATATTTGATTCAATTCTAGAAATATCCAAATAGTTTGGGTGAATCATTGCCTCCACTGTTGATAGCCAAATCGGTACTTTTAAATAGTGCTTTTTACGTATTTTTTTCCAATTAGTTACCATGAGTCTCTTAATGTCGTGAAAGTATTCTGGGTAATTTTTCTACATCCCTAAAAAAGCATGCCACCCCCTTGTAAGTCATGGCCCTCTAAAATAAGATTCTCTTATTGTAAGTTACCAATCTTTTAAACCATACTAGGGTGGCAGCTGTGTAATTACAATTTCCAATTTGGAAGTGCCAGCCCTCCCGATCCTCATTCCTGCATTGCTTTTAATTTATTCTGGTTTTTTTCCCTTGCCAAATAAATTTAGCAAAATTTTATTGAGATTCTTTTTGAAAAAAATTTCTTAATGTAATTTAATTGGAATCATCTGAAATAATGATATTAAAATCTTGGGAGGTATATTCATTTAAATGGTAGGCCAAATCTTTCCATAGTGAAAGTGTGTAATTTGCCCCCATAATTCTAGATCCTTTTTCCGCTGAAGCATCAATTAATACCGTAGTTGTTTTCTTTAAGCGCTTTAAGTTGCTGTCACCATTATTCCTAATTATTTAAACTTTCTTGTCACTTGTATTCCCATAATTTCTCTAGTTCTTTTTCTGCTTTTCTGTTAAGTTTTTAATCATTAATTTTTGTTTTTTCCTATTAATTTAAGTCATGCTACCGCTCCAAATTGTTCTATTTCTTTAATCAATTTTTGTCCTCTTTCAATTGGATCTTCAATGGAAAAAACCAAATCATCAGCAAATGTTTGTAATTTGTATTCTTCTGATTTAATCTTTAGTACTTTTATCTCTGGATTTTGTCTAATCTTAATTAGTAATGTTTCTAATGCGAATAGAAAAGAGAGAAAATAGAAAAGAGCTGGTGGGATACTTTCAAGGAGGAGCTAACTACCATTCAGACCCAATCTTGCGTCTGAATAATGAACACAAAAGGGCATGGATCTAATATACAAGTAGGTGAAGTAGTATGTGTAGAGGGCCTTGTTCACTTCCTCAGGTTCCATGGGCTCAAACTGTTCTGTTTATCTAGCAGTACTACTGAAATTAAAATCAAATCTCTATATGTTGAATTGTGTTGAAAAAGTGAAAAATGGATGGGATATACTTTTTCAATTGACTATATAGGAAGATACAGTAAGTGTGGATCAGTCAAAAAGCTGAGTAGATGCAAATATAGTATTTTAATGAAACATGATTATACATTCTGTCTGATTTCTCTCATCTCTCATTTCTCTCTCCCCTTGTGTGCGTGTTCTCTCTTAAACCATTTCCTAAAACAGGTGAGGGTTTGGGTTTTTATTTGGGTGTTTTTTGCCATATGATTTAAATCAAGAGTCATTTCAAATGAAGCTCTTTCGTCCCCCTGGTGTGGCTCTGTCAGCTGAACCCACCACTGTCTGCCCCTGCCCCTGCCTCTGCCTCCCCCTCACTCCTTGCCTGCACTGAAAAGAGAAGGGTGACGGTGGCGGATGGGGACTCACTCCATATTCCAAAACATGAGTGAAGCACCCCTCTTCTTGACTTCTTCTGGCCCTTCTTGGTGCTGTGCACACCTTGGCTGCTCAGGGAGATGTGTGAATTGTTCTCTGCCCTGAGACACTGGGCCAGCTCCACTTCAGCCAATGTTCTGCTTTGTAATGGGAGGAGGAGGGATGCTGTCTCCCCCATTGTGAAGCATACTAAATTTAAGTGTGCTGCACAAGGCGCTGCAAGAGCAGCAAGCAGGCCATGGAGGCAGCGAGAGCAGCAGAGTCAGCCACAGCCGGGGTGGGCCAGTGTCTCAGGGCAGAGAGAAAGTTGCACATCTCCCCGAGTGACCAAGGTGCATGCAGCACGAACAAAAGCTGGAGGAAGAGGCAAGGAAAGGCCGCTTCACTCCCGCTCTGGAATACGAAGTGAATCTCCATGCACCACCGCCACCCTTCTTAGGCCAGGTGAGAAGTGACTGGGAGGGGAGGGTGAGGGGCAGGGCCAGCCAGAGGTAGGTTCAGCTGACAGGGAGCCACAGCACAGGGCCCAAAGAGCCATATGTGGCTCTGGAGTCACAGGTTGCCAACACCCAGTATAGCATCTTTTTCTGTATCGTTCTTGTTGCCTGTCACTCTAAATCCACTTTCAAATCAATTTTAATCTTGTTCAGTGAAACTGGTTCCTGTTGTAAAACATCTTTTAAACACAGTCCATCTATAATGACAGAGATTTTTAAAATTAATATCTGGGTCCATTGTTAATAAATATCCTTCAATGTATCCAAAGGCCTAACCTTATCATTTTTTGAGGATTCAAAACAACAGCATTTTCCCATGGGAAGGATTCTTAATTTTAAATTTTTATTTCAAATCTATCTGGACCCTCTGCATTTGTAACTTTCCAAAATCAACATTTTAATCACATTTTTGCTGTTTGTTTCAACAGAAAAGATTTTTTTTTAATCTTAAAGCTTATTTAAAACTTATTTCAAGGATTGAATGAAATTCATCCAGTGTTCTGAAACTAGCTGTTGTGAAGGATTCTAATAGCTGAAAAAAAATTAAGCGTTTTCCGAAAGTGATTTAAGAAATGAAGTTTGGCAAACGTTTGAGTTTATTTGGAGTCCCTTGCTCAGTTTGTGAACCAACTATAAAAGCTTTGGTTCTTGCAGTTTACTTATGAGAAACAGCTATCTGAAGTGCATGTGGGCAAATCACACAATCTCCTTTTCGTAGACATATAAACACAGTATTTATAATTTACATGTCTGAAGATTAACCTGTTCCGCATGCTCAACAATGTCACTGTGTAATTAAGATTGAGAGAAAGTGATCATAGCAACAAGCCAAAACTGAAGTATCATAAAAATTTGGAAAAAAGGGTTATGCAGTGTCTGTTGTGTTGCATGGGAGGAAACCATACAATCAATTCACACAAATCTGTTGTCCAAGAAGAATCCTTCAGAAATGGTGAAAGGATGTAAATGTCCTTGGAGAGAAAATAATTTGACCAAAATCTTGTTTCATTTTTTTATTCTCCAAAGATGACCCTGATCATTGATATTTTGCTGAGCAAAGAGAAACCAGCTCTTTTCTAGTATGCCTTCAAAAACTAAATTAATAGAGCAAGCAAACATTTTGGTAGCAGACTTTCAGCTCTGCCTTCTCTCTGCATTTTTTTAGTTTTTTTTATTTAATGAAGAAAAATATGAAATACAGTAGTGAAGATAGAGAAATGTAAATATTCTCAATCAGATATTTAAAGATATTTAAATAATATTTGCTGTCTTTTCTAAAAATGGTGTTTCTGTTCCAATTTTTAATAATTGTTCATGGTAGAAATGAAACAAAAATGGTTTCAGTAAAAATTGGAAAATAAACTTTGAAATGAACTAAATGAACTGTCTTGGACTGAATGTCCATATTTTTAAGAACCAACACGGTAAAGTTCTGAAAATATTCCTTTTGTAATTATATTGGTATTGAAATAATCACGAGAAGCCAATTTCATTTTTTTCTGAAGGCAGAAGTGGTGACATCAGTTTAAACGACACATATTTCTGCTGAGTGCAATGAACATCCAACTCATGGTTTGTGCTCAATTTGTGATTCTATTAAATGTGTACTGATGCTGTTTAATGTATATCTATAATTAATGCATTAATAATTCATTAACTTGTAAATTCTGTACTTCAAAGTTAATGCACTATTGATACTGGTCCATGGAGTAAAGGTGATGTTTCTTCAAGTTAAGCTAGATTTTTATGGAAGAATTTTATGTACATTGTGTCTTGCTTAAATCTAAGGCAAGGACCAGTGAATTTTCAACCTCAAAGTACTTTGGCTCAGTGTTGCTACTCTGTGTAGATGTTGGAGACATTTCCAGCGCCCAATAGGTTTGGGCGGTGGTGGCTAACCTGGGCTCCTGTGCTCCTTGAGGTTAGCCACTATGCAACCCAGGCTATTTAGTATTTTTTTTTTAATTATACACAATGAACCCGGGGACTTCTACTCATGAAACCACCAGTGCAACATATCCTGCTTTACTGGGCAACTGGGCAGCATCATTTGTGAGTCAGTCAGGGCTTGGTGTTTGGAGATCTCTTTTCTGCTATCTCTTCAAGTAAGGGAATTGCCTCAGGGAGATGCCCCCTCCCTCATGGAATTAGCAGGGAGACATGACTGCTTGTGCTTTAGTGTCACAGAGCAACAAACAACACAAAAAAGGAAGCTAGGAGCAGCATTGTGTGGAGGTAGGTGAAGGGGATAACCTCTGTCTAATTCTGAATGGTGTGTCTCTGTGTTTGTGTATGCAGCTACTTTTACAATACAGACAATACAAACACACTGGATAATTTTCCCTCCCACCAGACAGAAGTCCAAGGTGTTCAGAACTTGCTGGGCCAGCCACTCAAATACAATCCTTACAGGAGTATGTTAGACTGATTACAATATAAATGATACAAGAAAGAAAACATAATGGATTTCACATTACAATGAATTTCAAATTACAATGAATTTCCACCCTCTCCCCCATCATCTTTCTAACTGTCTTCTGGGGATTGAAAAGAGTCTTTGTCTTTTACTAGTCCATCTCAGGGTCTTCATGTCTCTGGGTGGCATAGGTTTGGCCTAGTGGTATGGGTGGTCAGTCAGGCTTGGGAGGGTCTGCTCCACTCAGGCTGCTGTGATAACTTTCAGTGGAGGACTAAATCCAAATCCAATTTTTTTGCTCCAATGGATGGAGTGTCTCCTCTAGGGGGCAGCATCTGCTTCCACATGCTGCAGGGCTGAAAGAAAAACAAGGTCCCCTCCCCCCTTTGCTGGGTGATCTTACCAGGAAAGGGATTGTTGGCAGGATAAGAGATTTTTTGGGGGGGTAGATAACTTGCAGGCAGGTTTGAGGGGAAAAACAACATCAGAATTGCAGTTACTGAACAGATAAATCAATTTCAACAAAATGGAGACACAACAGATGAGAAAGGAAAAAAACTGGATTCACATGCTTCAGGAAAAAGATGATCAGGTAAAATAATTTAAACACAGCAAATGCAAGGATGAAACTTCTTGTAAATGAACTTAAAACATTCACTAATAACCTTGGGTTTTTAAAAAAATTACAGAGAGGAAAGAAAATTTAACTCTGTGTTCTTCACTCTGTCCAGCTAGCCAGGCTAGATCGGCAGAAGACATTTTCTCTCAGTGCTTTTAACAATTTAAAATTCATATCTGAAGGGATCAGAGACACTTAACAGTTGCAACAGTTACCTCGAGGACACAAAGACTTACATACACATACACATACACACAAACAAGGATAAAGAGGAAAACAAATTTTTGAGGTTTACACACACACTGATCATTCCCACAATACATCTCAAGTTAAATTGGGAAAGGCACAAATCTTAAGGAACAAACCACATGGTTGCATAGGAGACAAAGAGACACAGAAATAAAGAGAAAGAAAGAAAAAGAGAAAATCCCATGTGATCCTGTTTTTATATTGCCTTTTTCTTTTAAGTACCTTTATTTTAAGTACCAAATTGGTTTCAGTGTCATCCCTCAGCAAAGCCCTTTTTTCTTTTTTACATATCCTTTTAGCTTTTCTTTTCTTCCTTTTTTCCCATACCAGCTAAGGACTGGCTTCTGCTGTTCATCCCAAGCCTCCAACAACTCACCCGGAGGGGGGGGGTCCATTGAGGACCCTCGAACTACAGCTTCCCATTTTTCCCCTTCTGATGTGGGATTCTCACACTTGGCTTAGTCAAGTCAACAGGCCATCAGTTTGCAGACAGAAGTATCTGGGGGAGACTTTGGTTCCCTATTCAAAGTATGTGTTCTCCCCTCAGAGGGAACTCTCAAGCCACAGTTTTCAGACTGGGGGCAAAACAGTCTGTGAGAACTTACTATCCCCAAAAAAGACAGTTCAGGAGGACTTGCTTCCCCCAACAGACAAGTATTGGTGCTCCTTCCTCAGGCCTAGGTTTTTGGATTTGGAAGAGCTCAAATCCGGAAGGATTTGCTGCTCTTTACAGGCAAGTTCTGGCACTCCTACCGCTTCACAACTTCACAACTTCCTAACTACCTAACTTCACAATTACCTAAAATCCTGGGATTTGCTTTTGGGGTACACTGGACAAAAACAACAACAAACATTTTCTTCCCTCCTTTCAATGATAACCCGCTTGGTTTCTCCCTCTTATATATAGAAGGTCCCACACTCTGATGGCCCTTCCTTGATTTTTCTGTCTTGATGGTCATGGCTCTGTGGAGCTAGCAACAGGCAAGAGGGCAGCTAGAAGCCAAACAAATGAGATCCAGCTGCTGTCCAAGGGTGAAGCCACCCCTACACACACCCTCCTCCTTCCTCAAAAAAAAGGTCCTGTGTTCTGGCAAACCCCCCATGCTCTCCAGACTCTTGGTCTCTGTGGTTAGGAAATGCACAGAGGAAGCAAGATCCAGTTGTGTTTGGGAGAAGGACCCTCTCCCTACACACATGCAGGCATACACACATTTCCCATGCTTTAAATTTAGAATTTAGAGGTACTCCCTTCCAAGCAGCCTTGGAGCTCAACATTCAAAACTCCTTTAAAACCTTTTTTTCCAAATGGCCAAGGTCCAGGAAAACCCACCCACACACTCAATGGGTCTGCTTGCTGGCCCCTGATCCATTGGTTACGTTAGCTTGGAGTCCCATCTTCTTGGGTGCCAAATTGAGGGGTGGGGGATAACTTCCTACACATGAACTTCTAACATCAAAATCTACTAATACCCAAACTATTTTTTTCATAGGCCAATTTAGGAAGTTTCTGTAGGATGCAAAAAACAAATGGAAATTGTGCATAAATTGTTTTTTATTTATTTAGTGTAGTAACCTTCAATTGTTTTTTAATATGTATGGAATCTAAACATACAGTACTGATTGTGACTTTGCATTTTCATTACTTCCAAGCTGAGAGATACTAACTTTGATTTTTCCAGCAACAATATATTTTATTTTCTGCCACTGAAGACAGAATGTGAATGTAATTACTCTCATTTAACAAGGGATGTAAGTATATTTCTGTTTAAATTTGTTATTATTACACTTGCATAACATGTTAAAAGTTCCAAATACCTTCACAGTGTTCTCTATCAAAGCTATTATCATCTTAATTGCAAACTTGAGTATGAATTATTTTCCCTTTAATCAGCTCTCTCTCATATTTTCTGACCTACATATAAAGCATTGATGTTATCATCAACACCAATGGAATGATTGCTGTTTGTCCTGCCCCCCCCCCCCCCCCCCCCCCCCCCCCCCCCCNCCCCCCCCCCCCCCCCCGCCTCCACCCCGCCATCTTCATGCCAGGTCCAGGTCTCAGAGAAAAGAAAAGCTTTAAAAATAATTTTTATCCAATCCTACAATGTCAAAGAACACATTAGTGTGAATTATTTTAAGGTCACCATGATCAATCTAGAGAGCAAAAACATTTAAGAGTTAATTTAGCACTTCTCAGGTTGTGTTATTACCCCCAAATAGATCTTGGAAGTTTGAGTTGGACTACATAATTAAAATCTTTTTGTTTGTTTTTAGGCCTCTCTCTCATTCATTGTGTAGAATAGCTTTATGATTTATAAATCTTTTAAAAATAGTTTTTCTTCCTATTTGTCATTCTTTCTCTCCTCCTTACTTAAACTGCCTGACAGCTAAAGCTCTGAGAGATATCAGCCTTAATGTTAAAAGTTCAGCTCTCAAAATGGGTTTTGGAGGCCTGGATATCTTATAGTCATCCTTAAATTCTCTTCAAATATATACTCGCTTTGTACTCGCTATGTGTAATGCAATATTTCTCTTTAAAAAGCAAACAGGAAAAACTTGCTTGTTGAAAGCTATAAATGTAAAAATTCTTGTAGCACTTTAAATGCTAATGATTGTACTATCAGCCAATCTTTTGTGGCTTATGGGCATTAAATGAGATGGACTGAACACAGTAAAAACTTATATGATAATACATCTGTTAGACTCTAAGATGACATAACATTTTTGTATTGTTTTTGCTACAAGAACAAATGGCTACCCACATTGGAATTAATGGTGGCGTGATTTTCAATTTGTTGTTTTTCTATAAGCAGAAAGTAGATTCATAATACAGGGAATTCTGAAGCTGGGTTTCAAATATTTTACAGAGGAATACTGTCACAAAACATTTTTGAAACTTTGACCTAACTACATCTCCTTTGCCTTTTCTAAAATATGAGAGTGCAAGTCCAGTTAACAATACTTTGCTAGACTTCTGTGGCTAGGAATTCCCAGTGGCTTTTTTGCCCTATAAAAACTGTGAAAATCTTTTATTTCAGATTGGATCTGTTGTATTACTGGTAGTATGTTCATAGAAAAACTAGAAAATCATAATACAAGACATTCAGATTCTCCATTAAATTCTCCCCATCCCCAAACCTGGAGCTAATACAAATTGTAGAAATCATACAGGCACAAATCCAATATACCTGACACCCAGCTGAACCCTATGCTAATTATTGTTGTATTCTTCATTTGTAAAAATATTTGTGAAGAAATGGATGGGACAATTTCATCTTTTATCTTTATCTTAAGAACCTGTGAGTTAGGTTAGAATACAGGTAGTCCTTGACTTATAACAGTTTGTTTAGTGACCCTTTGAAGTTACAATGACACTGAAAAAAAGTGACGTATGACCGGTGCAGCATCCCCATGGTTACATGATTTACATTTGGACACTTGACAACTGACTCACATTTATGATGGTTGCGGTGTCCAAAAGTCATGTGATCTCCTTTTGCAACCTTCTGACAAGCAAAGTCAATGCGAAAACCAGATTCACTTAACCATGTTACTAATTTAACAATTGCAGTGATTCACTTAACAAATGTGACAAGAAAAAACACAACATGGGGCAAAACTCACTTAACAAATTTCTTACTTAACAACATAAATTTTGGGCTCAATTATGGTTGCAAGTTACCTGTAATTAGAATATGGGTCCAAAGCCATTCAATGAATCTGAACCTGAGCTTACTTCTCTCCACATTCCATTTTTTTGCCACTGCCACTAAGGGAGCTGCTTTGTGCATGCTCAGATGATTTCCTCTCTATTGGTATACACAGCTGGCAGGATTTACCAGGATTTTTCCAAACTTTATCTGGGCAGCCTCTTTGCATAAAACCTGATTTACCCCAATATGAAATTCTTTCCCTTTGGTTCAAAACAGATCTACGCTTCTCCAAATATTCTTCAATGGCAGTTCCCAGCATCCCTTACTTCAGCATTGCACAGAATAAATAAATAAAGCTTTCCTTTCTCACTGCTTCCAACTTACCCCTTTTTTCCAACCAAGCTTCAGGATGAAACTCTAGCAACTCATACTTCCAAAAGCTTTTCTGGTAAAGGGATTTCAGTATTTTTGATATGAAGCATGCCCCTTTCTCTTTTTAAAAAAATCAAGAAGAATTTTAACAGGCATCAAATCTCCAAACACACTGGTACCCATTGACACCCTGACCCTGTCTAAGCTCTGTCCTTCTCTTGTCATAACAACTTTGTGCAATTGTTACTGTATGTCTTGTCAAGTAACATGCTGATTATATTGGCTTCCCACAGTCTTAAAAGAATGATTGAAACTAGGTCACAATGGATGTGAATTCTTCAGCACTAGTGATGATGAATTGTATCTGCATGCTGTTTGGCTTTATGATGAAGTGAAGGACACAGGATAAAGCTGTTATTGGTTTTTAGAATGATAACATCAATCAGCAGCACTATTTGCTATTTTAACTCAGAAAAAAAGAACAAACTGTCATGCACTTGAAATATGGAAATAGAGATCGAAATGATATGTGGCATGTTTTGGCTTTTGTAAATCAAAAACAACTTAGAAAAGCTGCAGGCTTGAGAACGGGGAAAAGAGGGGTAAGCTGTTTACGTAATCCTCTTAAATGAGGTCTATGTTGTTAGTCCTGGAATAAAACTTTAAAATCATTAAATTGCATTTTCTAAAAACTTAGAATGGCAACATCTTGTCTGATTTTTTGACATTGGCCAAAAAGCTTGTTTAGTAATTGAATGGGAGGCTACCAAGAAATCACAGGTACTAGCTGGTTGAAAATAACATTCCAGAAAAAGACCATAGTACATTTCTTCTGTATTATTCAAATGTTGGTCTACATATACATCTATATGTGCACCCCTGATTTTCAGTTTGTTGTTCCTCATGGAGTCTAGAATCTTACATTGAATTATAAAGATAACTAATTAATGGCTCCTGGTACATTTTTCAGTTCTGGTAGTGGAAGCTAATAGTCCTGACTGTGCCATTTAATAAACAAGTGATCTCACCAAAGCCAGCAAAAACATTAATTTAGTCAAGATAGACAAAGGGTGAAAAATAAAAGGATAAGGAATCTGAAATGTTATATAGGAAGATACTAAGGCTGCCTGTTTTTTTCTGAAAACGATTTAACTTTTTTTGTGAAAGAGATACTGTTTTCAAAAGAAGTCTTGAGATGTTTATTGAATTTAAAGTGACTGTTTATTATTGAAGAAATATTTAGCAGCAGCAGCCCCAGGGGTGGAATTTTACAGGTTCGCACCTATTCACTAGAACCGGTTGTTAACATTCTAAGCAGTTCGAGAACCTTCTGACACTTGTTAGAAGAAATTACTAGCCTAATCCTGTAAAAAAGGCAGGAAGGAAACATTCTGGTGTTGCTTACAGAAACTGCCTCTCTGTTAACCCTTATTACATTCTTGGCAGGACTAGACTTCCCAGTAGGAGAATGAGTGCATACTGGGAGACGTATTTACTAGATGGTAACTGTTCTTAACTTAACATTTTTGTATGCCTCCAGTCTTTTTAAAGATTCTCGTTCCTTATCCATTGATTTCTGTCAAGCAACCTGATCCTTAGCAGGATACAGTTTTAGTTCACTATAATTACTTGGAACTGTGTTCACTTTGCATACAACACTAGCCTGATATCTATCAGGTGGTCGTGTTACTCCGGTTGAACATCTTGGTAATACAGGGCTTACTGATGGACTCACCTGTTCCACCTGCTCTTGTTCTTCTACCTTTTCCTGTGCCTGTTCTCCTACTTCCTCCTGTTTTTCCTCTTTAATGGCTATTTGTGGTTTACTTATATCATCTTTAGAGACTATTTGGGTGTCAATAATTATATCATTGCTGGATTATTATGTTCCAGTTTATCCCACCCAACGTGCTCAAGAAATTTTGCACCAGCACTACAATAAACATGAGCTGTGCCTGGATCCCAGAATCTAAATGATCTATGGTTGGCTTCTTAACCTACAAAAATAACTTCTTAGCTCTATGTTGCCCTTTCAGTCTTGCTTGTGAGGGAATATGCACCCATGCTGGTGCTCCAAATGTGTGTAGGTAACTTAAATTTGGCTTTCCGCCATGCCAACGATAATGGCAATTCTCCAGTTGTTGTATTAACTACATTGTTTAATACATGGTTACTACACATTATGTTGCTTACTTGTAGACATTGTTACAAACATCTTTCTATCTTTAGTAATGCACTGTGATGCTCCACTATCAACAACCCAATTATGAATTCTGTTCATAAATTATGAATTCTAGTCCTGACTTAGTCATGAAAGACAGCCTTGGACCAGTCATTCCCTCTCAGCCCAACCCACCTTTCAAGGCTGTTGTTGTGGGGAAAATAGGAGGAGAAAGGTATGTTGGATATGTTCGCTACCTGTTCGCCACCTTGAATTATTTGTAAAAATAATAAAGGTGGGATACAAAATAAATAAATAAATTACAGGTGGCAGTCAAGAGAAGTTCTTACATCTGGACTTTTAGTGGAAAAGTAGAACATTGTGATCTGAACATAGATTAGAACCCAGTATAGTCTAATCCCAGAGAACTGAAAAAAAAATAGAATGAAATATGGCTATACATCAGTCCTTTCAATGAACAGATTAGGGCAGTGGTCACCAACCAGTGGACTGCGACTCACTTGTGGGCCTTGAGAAAATTTTGGTAGGCCGCAGAGGAATCTCACCCCCAGAGAACCCCCCAAAGCAATTAATCCAGGCTGCAAAACACAAGGCTGCACAGCCCACATGGCCCACAGGAATGCTTCCAACCCACTCACTTCTTACCTGGCAAAATTGCTATTTTCCCTGTTTTCTGACCATCATCTGTTCTGCTTGCTGGGAGATTTAGATTAGCTAGGAAGCAGAAAATGGTTTGATTTCTTGCTTTCTAGCTAGGCTTTAGATTTTTGGCTCTGCTTCCCTTAGGACTGAAGGTTTGCTTGCAAGCAAATTCAGTGCAGACTCATGGCAAGCAAATTTGAGAGACTGAGCTAGCTGATGGCAGATAGATAAATCTCTGAATGGATCTGTGAGCAACTCAATCTGCCTGCTTTGCCTGATTTTGGATAAAAGGTGCTTTTTTATATAAAAAATTCAATATTTACATACATGGTGTGTTGTGAGTTAATTTTGTGAGTTTGCTTGCAAGCAAATTTTATTTAACAGATTGAGCTAGCCAGTGGCAGATAGATAGATTTCTGAATGAATCTGAATGAAATCTGAATGAAAGCCATCCATCATATAAATATTGACCTTCTTATCTCAGCTGGTTCAATCAACTATATAAGCTATTGCCCACCTGTGTTCCAAATTCATCTTTTCAATAAATTCTTGGCTAGGGCAGCCATCTATTTTCTCTTATACAGCCTTACAGAATCAGCTAGGAGTGATTTAAGTACGCACTTCTTTTTCCTTAACATTACAAATCTGCAAGGCAAGACTCAGGAGCATATTTCAAGAGTTATCAGACAGTGTTATAAGATGATTTGGAACAACATCATTCTAAAAGCCATAATGACAGTTAAGTGTGCATGTGAAGCCAGCATGGGGGAAAGTTAAAAAAAAATAAACATCTGAAATGGGTTCAAAAAGAATCATTTGTTTGTGTCAGACTTCATCTAGCTGGTTCTGTGGGGGGGGGGAACACAGAGAATACAAAGGAATGGCATTTGATTGTAGAAGACACTGTGAAACGACTACAAAAGAATTCCAAAAGGGCTGGGGTTTTTTAAAAAAAGAGAAGGAGAAAGAGAGAGAGATTCTTTGTTCCACCCTCTTTATCTATTTTCTCCTGCCAGATTTATGCAGTGGGAATCCTGCCTGACATCCCTGTTTCCATCTATCTCTTATCTATTCCACAAACATAGAAGCATTCCTGTCAAACAGACAACAAATGGTCAAAATTGGGAGTGTCCTATCAAATTCTCTACCTGTCAATAGGTATGTCCCAAGGGTAGTGTTTTAGAGACCAACTCTCTTCATACTCTACATAAATACTCGTGATCACATTAAGAGCGATCTGCGCTTTCTCTTTCGCTGAGTTGATGTAAAGCTGTTCATCCACAGACAATGCTGCTTACCCTATCAAAAGCATATTTCCTATGTATCAAGAATGATCAAACAACATGGCAACTTCAAATCATCAACAAATAAAGTTCTGTCTTATATAATGTGGCAAAAAAAAAAAAACAGAAAATAAAAATTACAGCGGGGTGAATGTCAGCGAACCTTGTTGATGATCCAAACTCGTAAACGACCATTGGAGGTTTCATCTCATTAATGATACTCCAGATGCCTAGAGCTCACTGTAACTAGACATGCCAAAAAGGGCATTAGGAGTATATTAACGCAAATTCCTAACATAGTGTTTTCATCCTGTACAAACATTTAACTAGGTGACCAATACTCAGATTACAGCACATCAGTCATGGACCTCACTTACATGATCTGATTTGAGCGAGAGTTGAAAAATCCAGAAATATTTCACCGACAAGAGCACTCCTCTCCTTCTCTGCATTCGTTAGAATACCCTTCATGCCACCAGACTTGAAATTCGAGACGCTAGAAACTTGTATTAATGCCGATCTTCGGCCTGCATGCTGAAATTATAGGAGCGAAAGTATAAATCATAACATTAATGCAATGAGTCATTACATGTCAATCGACAATTACTTCAAACTTCAACCATAAACCACAAGAATAGAGAGAGCAAGTTAACCGCACCATAACTATATCTGTCGGGACGACTTCAGCCACAGAATGGTCAATGTCTGGAATACTCTACCATGAACTCGTGTGTTCTCACAACCACCCGCAAAAGACTTCAACTTAAACTGTAAACTCCTCTGACTCAACCCCATTTCCCCAAGAGTGCTGTAGAGAGGCGGTGCATAAGACGCACACTGCAGCTAACCAGTCCTGTCGGCTACTAGTTTCTTTTATTTTTCTTTAAATGTATCCATTCATGTATTGCATTATTCATAACTATGTATATACTTATACCTATTATCTTGTAAGTGATTGACAAATCAAATAAATAAATAAAATAAATAAATGAATATCAGATAGTTGTACTTATTTAGTCTAGTCTAGTTAAGACAGTCCAATTCAATTTAGTTTAGTTTTAAGGGTCCTTATAAATCTGGAAATGTGGTTCCCATAGAACCATAGGCTCATTGCTGTAATTCCAGACATGGGATTCTACCAATTTGGCCTGATTCAGGAGAAATGGTAACTCCAAGGATCAGCTGTGAGTGAACTGGTTTGATCTGATGATCAGCTGTTGGGCCTACCCGCCTGCCCCAGCTATAGTCTGTGCTTTATATCCTGGTTTTCAAGCTCAGATAATTCATGATGCACAATGGATTGCCATGCATCAGCTGTTTAACGCACAGGGATTGCTGGAGAAGGCCAATAGCAAAAGTTCTGCTCATATGCAAAGCACATATTTGGTGCACACACATGTGAAGCATGTATTTGTGCAAAGTGTGCACTCACCAAACCAGTTGATGTACCAGTTGAATCCCACCCCTCTATAATACCTATGCATAACCATCCATTCCAGGGGCTACCAGCAGAGGGGGTATCCAGCAGGTTCTGATCAGTTCTGGAGAACCAGTAGCGGAAATTTTGAATAAGTTGGAGAATCAGCAAGTAGTGGAGTTTTTACAATATCCTTCCCCTGCCACACCCACCAAGCCACACCCACAGAACCAGTAGTAAAAAAATTTGAATCACACCACTGCTCAGATCCATACAGTCATCCCAAGTCTACCACAGGGAGCAGGAATTAGAGGAAACTTAAATTGTCCTTAGAAATTATATATTATTTAATTTCTGGACATTAATAATCCAAAACAGATTAACATCCAAATCAATTCTTTCTAGAAGAAATGAGATTCAGAAAATATCAATAATGACCGATAATTTCTGTGTTTCTCTGTGTGTGATAGAACTCCCAGAAATTAGTACTGTGAAAAATTTGAGAATCAGTTAGTCAGAAAGCCATTAAATATAATCTATCAGTCTCTGTACAGTATTAGCCAAACAGCCACTGGAGCAATATTGCTACTTTTATAACAGCACTTAGACTTATATCCCACTTCATAGTGCATTACAGCATTGCCTAAATGGTTTACAGCAGGGGTCGCCAACCTTTTGGACCTCAGGGACCACCAAACTCATAATTTTAGATCCCAGGGACCACT
>BHFT01028439.1:0-17811 GCA_004320025.1 Laticauda laticaudata
AAGCAATCTTTGGGGCAAGGTCACAGGTCCTTAAAGATTTAATACAAAAATTCTATCTAAAAACAACCAAATTATGACTAAAAAATCTGCACAAAGATAAGCAAAACAAAAGACTTCAAAAAGGATTAATTGGAATGCAACAGTAGAAAAAGGTGCGAAATACTTTAGGCATTTGGCTTACACCCAAGATGCTCTTCAGTTAAAAAAGGATAACTATGCACAACATTAATAATAACACTCAAAAAAGAATTGGAAATGTGGCGTGAATTTACAAGCTATCACTCCTGGGGAAAATTGCGACAAATTAAAATGTCTTAACCCTACCAAGAAAATGTGGTAGTTTTAACAGTTTTTCCAAACCTGTAGCAATTAACGATTGAATAAAACCTTTTTTAGAGAATTAGATCGAATAATAAGTAAATTTGTTTGGGATGGAAAAAAAGCTGGGATAAAAATGCTGACAATTGCTACAGGACAAAAGAGAAAGGGATGCGCTTTGGACTCCCTGACCCGGAAATGTCAGTTAGCAGGGCTGCAGCCTATGTCTATCGGTTTAAAGATTGATCAACCTGGAAAATGAAAGCTACTTTTTGATAAGAAGTCACCAATTTTGCAGACGAGGGTGGCATAGTTTCCCTATGCGATGGGAAATGTAACAGCATGCACTATTTTCAAGACACATGATTAGAGATTAATTCGACATGGAAACAGATTAAAAAGAATTCATTTACCTAAAATACTGGGAACTGGTGTTAACTATGGAAGCACAATCTACCCAAATGAATGGATCGGGGAAAAAGAGGGAATTACAAAGACCTATTAGACACACAGGAAGATTAAAAACAAGACAGGAATTTACAAGCAACAAAATATAAAGAGATTGGTGCCATATATTTGCAAATTCAGCGAGATATCAGAAGGACAAAAAATTAATTTGATTATCTGCTTGGACAAGCCATTCAGTTAGATTAAGTAAATTCTCACAAGAAAGGAAAAGAAAAGTGATTTCAAGACATATATAACTTTCTTAGATTTTAACAATGGAGAGAAGTGCATCACAAGAGACATCGGTATGGGCGAAATGTTGGCCAACCAATACTAGACCTGGAACAATGGGAGAGAATGTGGGATCAAATTAAAACTAATTACATCCACAGCATCGCAAGGAAATCAAATAACAAAATGTTCTACACCGTTACAACTCCTCCCCACTATTGGCAAAAATGCTTTCACTCAGACCCAAATTGTTGAAATGTGGAAAAAGACAAAAGCGAGCTTATTTTCATACCTCGATGGACATGCCAGGAACAGTGAGAAATATTTGGAATACAATTAGACAATGACTAGAAGAAAGACAAATCAGAAAATGAATTTAATCCACGAAACTTTTTTATCGAGGTATAATACACAAAAAAATGCAATAAACAGAAGACTACTATTTTGTTAATATATTAACAGCTGCAAGGGATTTCATCGCACAACTCTGGAGGAAAAAGGGTTCCATCAGAGCATGGTAATAAAAAAATATGTTGTATTAGGATGACAGGCGTAACAATGAAAATAAAGACAGAGCAGATTCTAGGCGGCCTGAATTATTATTATTATATATATTATAGGGTCTGGAGAAATGGCCTGGTATGAGTGGTTTAGAAGGTATAAAGAAAAATGCAATTAGGAAAAAATGAGGCAATATCTAAATATGTAAACTACCATGAGACAGATTGAAGTAAGGTAAAAGATATTGATTTATAGTAGAGTCAAGATGACTGGTAAGGGAATAAGTTAATACCCCCCCAATTAATTTTACTTTTGGAAAAATGTGGGAGAGGCAAAACAAAAGATGTCTTGATGTTGATAACAATGTATAAAGTTTTATTTTATGTTTTTAAAATTTGGAAACTTAATAAAATTGATTTTTAAAAAAATGTCTATTGCAAGCATACTTTAAAATCCCAGAATGATAATTCTGCCATATTTTCAACAAACTTTATCTAGTCTTCTTGAAAAAATGCAAATGGTCCTCTGTTTCAAAACAATTTCATAGTTTTAAACAACAGGATTCATGGAAGTGATTTGCCACTAACTTTTTTCTCCCAAGATTCATTTTACTTCATAAAATACTCTACAACTCTGGTGCTACCAACTGTTTTGACCTATATAAACATAAAAGGTTCTTTTCTTTATAAAGATATGAAAGAGCAAAAGATAGAAGAAAGAAGAGACTGCAGAGCCAGTTCCCAAATCTGAAATTTGACTATTTTAAAGTTCTGTCACTTTAATGTATAAAAACTCTTCCCATAGAATTGGGGTACCTAAAAAAGTAAACAGGAAAAAAACAGAAAGAAGTAAACAACTATAAGTATGACTAGCTGAAGTAAGCCACGCTCATAAAACCTATAGGAACAATCCATCTTCAGAAATATATGCTTCTCTTCTGAATCTATCTACTTAAACCAGAGTAAAGGAATAGAAAACATTGGTTGAGAATAATTAGGTTGTCTAGATACAGCAAGAAATTATTGTAATGCACTATATTCATTTCAAAGGTCCATGTGAAAGCACCTTTAGGAAGGCTTGAGCATGATAGTTAGGAATGCAGAAATTCTGTAAGCATTAAATAGGGATTCAAAGAATGAAATATAAGGCAATTCTCTTCTAGACAAGTGGTGGCTCACCTTTTCAGCACCGAATGTCGAAAAAGGAGTGTATGCATGCGCACCGGAAACCGAAAAAGTAGCTCCCTGAATGCACACATGTGGGATTGCCGAAAACTGGAAACTTAGCCTGGTCTTCTGGTTTCTAATGCACACGCACATGCAAGACCAGTTGGCTGGTACACGTATGCGCTCCGGGGAGCTGCTTTTCTGGTTTCTAGCACTCCTGTGTGGGTGAAGACCTGCTGGTCAGCACGTGCATGCACTCTGGGGAGTTGCTCTTCCGGTTTCCAGTGCTCCACCGCATCCGAAGTCCAGCTGGCTGGAACCCAGAAGAGAAACAGGCAATAGTTGATGTGCCCAGAGAGATGGCTCGGCATGTCACTTCCGGCATGCGTGGCATAGGTTTGCCATCACGGTTCTAGAGAGCTGTACGACAAATTATAAGCTTTTTATAATTACCCAGAATTGATCACATAGGATTCTAGAACAATTTCCTTACCTTAAACAAAGAGGAAAACACATGAAAAGTATAAACAGCACAAGAGCCATCTGAGTCACACATAAGCTGGTTGATATGACTATGCCAAGCTTCTTCTGCAGCATCACAGGCAGTAGGTTGAAATGCAGCCAGGATTGCAGAAAAGAATGGGGAAGGTGGGGGTGTAACAGTGCGGTCACCTTCACCAAAACTGTAACAAAGAAAATCTTAAAATGTTAGCTAAGGACAGATAATGTGTTTAAAATGTCTTGGTTTTCATACATATACAATCTTAATGAGTTTAATGATTTGACACGAATCATTAAACTCTGTCATGTGTACATTTTTCAATTCACCCTGGTATACCTATGATTAAACCTCTGCCTCTTGAAGTTTTTGTTGCATTTTTAAACATTTCCTCTTAGCTTTATTATAAGAAATAATTTTCATTTATTTGAACCAGTTCACTATGTTTTGCTATCAGTGGTGGTATTCTACCAGTTTGGTCCGGTTCGGGCGAATCGGTAGTAAAAAATGCTACCGTTCAGCCAAACTGGTATTTCTTTTCTTTTTTTTCTCCTCCCGATGAGCAGCTGTTCCAACGATCAGCTATGCTGGGATTCTCCTCCTCCTCCTCGTTCCTCTTCTTCTTTTTGCAGCATCCAACCGCTACCTCAACGTCCAATCCTATCACTACCCAGCACAGATAAACTCCGTGGCCAAAACATTAATTGCCAGAACCAAACGCCTGGCAGACAAGACACACATAAAAACTGAACTATGCACCCTGATCAAAGTAGTGACAGCCAATGGCTTCCACAAAACAAAATCACAGGCCTGATCCACAAAAACACACTGAGACATAATAGAGACCTAGAAGTGAAACAGACCTATGGAAAAGCTGTCCTGCTCTACATAAGAGGTACAACAGACAAAATCAGTAAGATACTACACAGGCATCACATCAAGACTGCTTTCAAAACAGACAGAAAAATAGCAGCCATCCTTAGAAACCCCAAAGATAAAATTGACCTGAAAAACCAAGGCATATACAAAGTCCCCTGCACATCATGGCCTGCCACATACATCAGACAGACCAATAGAAGAATAAGTAAGTACCCACCTAGATGAACACAAAAATGCAGTAAAAAAGCTGGAACACCCTCACTAGTCCAACACATGAAAGCCACAGGTCATAGCATCGACTTCAATGGCACCAAAACCCTAGCCACTGTAGANTGGAAGCCTGCACTCACAAACAAAAAAATCTCCACACCACAAGCCAAGCAAACACCTGGGCACAAACAGACCCCCCCTGATAACTTCAGCCCAAACACAGCCCAGCCAGCCACCCAGATGAAACCTAGCTTCCTAATAAACGATAGCCAGTCATTCACCTGAAGCCAAGCCGTGCTAAAAGCTCCCAATACACAAAACACAATGTTGCCAGCCAATCAAGACAAAAAACAGCTACAAAACAGACAGAAGATATTAGAAACACCAATCAAACAGAACACAGCAAACTCCAAGACCAAGAAACACAGACCAAGATTCCCAACCAATCAGGATGAAGAAAAAAACATTCTAACAAAGAAGGAGGCTAGCACCAAATTTAAAATAGAAACGGCTGCAAAGCCTGACACACAGATGAACCCAATACACAAGCTTGATGATGGCAGATGAGATTCTGCCAAAACATTGCTACAACTTTAAAAGCACAACTATAATGACGTGGGAAAATACTCGAACAAAGCTGAATACCATACATACATATATACATACATACATACATACCTGCATACATAATACATACATACATAAGAATATATACACACTCAAATGCATATGGAAAGAACTAATCTAAAGTCTGGAACAAAACAACTTGTGTGGAGCAAAGGTACTGGGCAACTATGAGCCACTCACACCCACAGCCTCAGAGGGAGAGTGCTATGTATATTGCCTTGAACTCCAAGGGAGGGAGGAAGGGAGGGAGGAAGGAAGGAAGGAACCCACCTGGCAAGTGCATATTGGTCTAGCGCTCGGTCACCTTTTTCTTCAGCTTCAGTCATATCTAGACTAAAACTATCACTGTATTCAAATGCTGCTGGGAGTTCATTGGTAGATCCAGATAGATCATCTTCCTGAACTGAGGTATCTTCTTCTTCTTGGGCACCTTCCACCTAAAGGAATCAGTTATAATTATAAGTAATGTAATTTGTATTACAATTTGGGCTGAATTTTGTTTTAAGTAACTTAATGAATGTGTCCCCATACTACTCCTAGAAACAATACAGTGGATTGCTCTTGCTTTGTTCCAAAATGATTTTACTTTTAAATTTCTGAGACTAGTCTACATTTCTTGGCAGCTAAGACTACGGTAGTTTTGATTACTTCCACGCCAAGATAGAGGCACTTAGGGGTGCTCATAAAGTCAAATAATATTGATACAGCCAAAAAAGTTCCTTCATCAAATATGGTCATATGATATGATGTAGTATTTCTTATACAGCTGCATGGAGCTAAAATTATTCATTTGCATGAAAATTCCAAACATGAACAATCAAACTAAAAAGTTACTATGAAGGATTATTTTTGTTTCATTTAGGGCAAAGAAAGGAGAAAAAACATGACAGAAGTATATGGAAGGGAAGAAAATACTGGAAAAAATGCTATCTTTTTAAGTCACAAAGTTTACTGAACATTTTTAAAAGAAAACATTTCCAAGAGAAGAAAACAGAAATCACAAGCATAACTAAATCTACTGAGCCCTGACTAACCTTTACTAACTTTTCAAGGTTGTGTCCACAATAAGCTTTGTTTCAGGCATTTGAGACTTACAAAACTCTGCATACTGTAATCAGCATTCTCAAAGTAGCCCAAACAAGCAAAAATTGAATACACTACAGTCAGTAGCACAATAGCACTCCCACATTTAGGGGATGGAATAGAATTCATATTAACTCCCACAGACCACTTATTGCACTGCTTTATTAAAATTGTAAAAGTATAATGCCAACGTTTTCCAGGGTATCTTGAGAAGCTTATATATTTAATTTGATGCACAAAAACATCTGGCTTTGTTATATAGAACTATAAAGTGTTATTTTGGCAAACCTAAAACTATATCTTTTAGCAAATATGTATCCCTTACCACCCTCCCCCAAATCCTGGCCACTGTTTCTTGAAATTTTAAATTCATTCACCTTTGAATCTTCAGAGACCTGGAGATTATTCATTTCTGGCAAAGAAGTGTTCAAGCTAGAAGTTCTTGAACTGAAAGGAGGTGGACCTGATGTTGCTGCCTCACATGGCGTGGAAAGGGCATCAATGTGATTTGTGTCCTCAGAAGGGGAAAGTGTCATGATCTGTTAAAAAGGAGAGAAAGGGCACATTCCTCTGGGAGATGCTTCTGTGCAGGCCAAAGCACTGAATGAGAACTGCCCAAAGATTGCTCCTTTATCTGTTCCGTACAAGTCTGAGTATGTGGGAGAGAGTTGACATCATTTCCCCATGAACAATCTTCCTGAAACTATTCATGGTTTTCTTTTGGTGAATATAATACAATTAATATATGTATTACTTTCATAACCACATCTTTAAAAATAAATGCTGACTCCTTATGAAGTTCTTTTTTCTCTTTTTCTTGTAATATTCTACTAAAAATAGTGATATGAGAATATCAGATACAAGATTATTTGGCAACTTTTGAAAACTGGGCATTTTTGGTCATATTTGTTGACTCTCAAAAGATGAATCAATTCAGAATATATTTACTCACTTTAAAGGTTATGGCATCCAATTTCATTTGAAATGAATTCAAAATCAATCTTTTCTCATTTTTAAATGCAGTTTTAGTTCCTAGCAGCTTAACTTAAAGTACTTACAAGTTCTGATTGTTCCAAGATTTGACTTGTTGTAAGGTCCTCCTCTTCCGATGATTCATCAGAGTCTTCATGGTTGATTTTGTTTAGGCTGGGAATACTTCCTGAAAGCTGGCTTTCTTCCAGAAGCTGCATATCACACTTGTCCAGACTGTCAAGAGAACGCCTACGAACTCCCCAGTTGAAATTATCCATGCTTTCACCCTGCAACCATAGCAGTGCTTTATTTTCTCTGCCATTATACAACAAATTCTTCCTACCTGACATTTAAAAAACATTTATAAGTTTGTGCATTTAAAGGAGATATATATATATATATATATCTTGAAATTTCTTGAAATTTTAAATTCATTCACCTTTGAATGTTCAGAGACCTGGAGATTATTCATTTCTGGCAAAGAAGTGTTCAAGCTAGAAGTTCTTGAACTGAAAGGAGTGGGAACGCTGATGTTGCTGCCTCACATGGCATGGAAAGGGCATCAATGTGACACATATATATATGTGTATATATATATATGTGTATACACACATATATACACATATATATGTGTATATATATATTATATACACATGCTGTTCAGCTTCCTTCGGTATTATCCCACATCATTGTAGTTGTGCTTTTATAACTTGTAGCAACGTTTCGGCAGAAATCTCATTCTGCATCATCAGGCTTCTGTACTGAGTTCATCTGTGAGTCAGGCTATCACAGCTGTTTAGTTTTAAATTGAGGCTAGCCTACTGTTGAGCCAGAATGCTTATTTCTTCATCCTGATTGGTTGGGAGTCTTGATCTGTATTTATTGGTCTTGGAGTTTGCTTGATTGGTGTTTCTGGTTTCTTCTGTCTGTTTTGTGGCTTTGAAGCTGAACAGCATACATGTAAGTACCCGGAAAAACTTAAGAAAACATTATATATATATATATATATATATGTGTGTGTGTGTGTGTGTGTGTGTGCTGTTCAGCTTCCTTCGGGTATTATCCCACGTCATTGTAGTGCTTTAATGTTGTAGCAACGTTTCAGCAGAATCTCATTTGCCATCATCAGGCTTCTGTATTGAGTTTTGTATGTGGGTCAGGGTCTCACAGCCGTTGGTTTAAATTTGAGGCTAGCCTATTATTGTGGCAGGATGTTTTTTTTCTACATCCTGATTAGTTGGGAGTCTTGGTCTGTGTTTATTGGATTTGGAGTTTGTTTGATTGGTGTTTCTGGTTTCTTCTGTCTGTTTTTGTGCTTTGATTGGCTGGCAACACTGTGTTCCTGTATTGGAGGCTTTCAGTGCAGCTTTGGCTTCATGTGAAAGGACGGCTATTATCTATTAGCAAGCTAGGTTTCATCTGGGTGCCTGGTGGGGGGGTGTTTGAGCTGGAGGTATCAGAGGGAGTCTGTTTGTGCCCAGGTGTTTGCCTGGCTTGTGGTGTGGAGATCTTTCTTGTTGAGAGTGCAGGCTTCCAAATGATGACAGTCTGGTGGAATAGAAGAGAAGAGATGATTCCACCAGACTGTCAATCATTTGGAAGCCTGCACTCTCAAATAGAAAGATCTCCAACACCACAAGCCAGGCAAACACCTGGGCACAACAGACTCCCTCTGATACCTCCAGCTCAAACACACCCCCACACAGGCACCCAGATGAAACCTAGCTTACTAATAGATAATAGCCGTCCTTTCACATGAAGCCAAGCTGCACTGAAAAGCCTCCAATACAGGAACACAGTGTTGCCAGCCAATCAAAGCCACAAAACAGACAGAAGAAACCAGAAACACCAATCAAACAAACTCCAAGTCCAATAAACACAAGACCAAGACTCCCAAACCAATCAGGATGTTAGAAAAAAACATCCTGCACAATAATAGGCTAGCCTCAAATTTAAAACCAACGGCTGTGAGACCCTGACCCACATACAAACTCAATACAGAAGCCTGATGATGGCAGATGAGATTCTGCTGAAACGTTGCTACAACTTTAAAAGCACTACAATGACGTGGGATAATACCCGAAGGAAGCTGAACAGCACATATACACATATATATATATATTAAGAAGATAATATATTTATAATATATTAAAGAAGTTATATATATATATATATAATATATATATTAAAGAAGAAATATAATATTATATATTAAAGAAGTTATATATATATATATTAAAGAATTATATATATGTATATATTAAAGAAGATATATATATATATATTAAATATATATATATATATATATAACTTATATATATATATTATATATATATATTCTTTAATATATATTTTAAATCCAGAAATATGAAACCATAGGAGTGAAGCTTAATAATATGATCGTCTCCTCTAAAAACTCTTCTATTTTCAAAGCTTTAGTTTTCAGAATGTTTGAATGATGAAATTCTATTTATTTTCATATGTCTGACAATGAGGACTAAAAATTTAAAATTATGAGAAATCCTTACACTGTACACATTTAGTAAGTAAAGAGTAATGTCTGTTATGAGGGATTTCTACAAATATGAAATTGTTTGTTCATGCAGTTGAAAAAAGTATTTTTAAAATATCAATTTATGTATACTTCCTTTACAATAACAGAAACAATATCAAATCCCAAAATATTACAGAATTTTGCTCTGTCTATCTACAATGTTGAAGAGCAGAATTAAAATAAAACTGAATACTCAATTTTGCATGCATAATGTAAGATTCCAAAATCAAGAGCCCTTATTTTTAATCCTGATTTTCTAAAAATAAATCTAAAATTATTTTATGTGTAAAAAACAAATGAACATTTCTTATTTAATAATAGTTTAGTTTTTAAAAAAAACATGTTCTATGTTTACATTTTAAATCTAGTTAACATTGTATAGTGCAATCTTACACTTAGTTCCATAGAAACAAGTCTTAAAGGATTTAATTGGTAATAGATTTTTTTTTCAGTCATTGATATGTTGACAGGTTTGCTTACTTCTAAAAATGAAGTATGCAAACTTGGGTCTTTATTACTGAAAACAATGAAGATCTTTACAGTTAGCTTAAAACATGAATGAATTTGATTAATAGCATAATATTCCAATATTCCTTTTTTCCATTTGTGGCACAGTGTAACATTAACAGACTGCTCTTATTATTTGTCTATATGTGGTCGATAGGAGTCAAAAACAACTTGATGGCACATAATTTCATTTGTGCAAGTAAATTGAAAGTTTACTTTTTGGGAGCCCTTTAGAAAGTAACATTTGATAAGATTTTAAGCTGTGCTAATCTAACAGTGTGGAATTTCTTACAGCATTTGTTATAATAATAAAATAAAAATAAAATGAAAAGGTTATACTTAGATTATTGCTATAAATATTTTCTTCCTGCAAATATTTCCTACGATCATCTGTCAAGACAATATGTCAAAAAATATATTGCTTATATAGCAAAAAATATTTTTTTGCTATTCTCACAATTGCTATCACAGAAATAGAATTTGACAGGAACTTCTGGGCAATTGTACAAAACTCCCAAGGATCCCTGAAATGCTAAGACAGTTCTGGAAAGTGCAAATACTACATTTCCTACTGCCTCTCTAAATAATTATGCAAGAATTAAGTTATACATAATTTATTGCTTTACAAATACCCTATTTAAACCATAACCAGAAGATACAAATGGGTTAAATTTGATCTTGTCAAAATCATGATTTCTAGATTTCACAATGGATGAGAATTGTGGTCTTACTGTGGATATTATAGAAACCTTGAAGCACTTTCCTTTGAATTCTAATACATTTATAAACCTATGCGTAAGTATAAAACTTTCATACATGTAAACAAACATAGAAAGAGTAGTTCAGTAAATATTATAGGATACAAACAATGCATTACATTTACTAGCACATTAGTTCAAATAGCATTATCTTACCTGAAGTTCCTGAATAGCAGATATAACAAATAGGAAACAAATAAAGAAAAGCTTGTGTAAACATATTTGATTTAAATATACTTACAGTCATTACTGCAGCTGACCAATTTATTCCTGTATTTCATTTTTAAAAGCTTAAAATACTTTAACATTGGTTCAAAAAACAAATTAAAATACTAAATCACTTTTCTCTTAACCCAACTAAATGACCCAACTAAATTTAATTCATATTCACATAAAATTAAGCTAAAAAAGTGGAAAGTAAATCTATAACATATTTAATTTGTTGACATTAATTCATTTCTATATCTCGTAAGATCAGATCTATTAAAGCTACATTAAGAAAATGAGTGAAATTTTATAAACTAACAGGGAGGAAGACCTAATGTACTCAGAGGGAAAAGGAGACATGCGTAGGATTTTCTTGAAAACCAAAACACAGTTACCTTCTTCCCTGAGACAGAATCTGCTTTTTATTTTTTATTTGTTAAGGGCAAAGAAGTTAGAGTCAATAACAGGAAACATATTACAACACCACCTAGCAACATTGCTATTGTTACTGAACATGTTTTTCCATTATCCCACTTTGTATCCTGACATCTTGAAGTCCCACTTGAAGTTTTGGCTCAATATTTAGAATCCTAATTATCAATATCTCATATTGATAATCCTTGAAAAGATATTTACAATTTCAGGAATTTTTCAGCAGATTTGGCTCTGAGTTTTGCTAAGAAAAGAAGAAAAATTGTACCATAATTCCTGTTCTAATTCCAGATCAATTCTTTACAATTCCTTGCAACTTTTTACTTACAAAACATTATTGTTATTCCAGCAAATATATTTTCTTTAGAATGCTTTGTTAAAACGTTCCACAATAACACAGCACAGTGCAAAAGCTGGTTTTTATTTCAATGTAATTTATTTCCAGTTCAGCTCATCAAACTGAAGTAGAATAATATAATTCATAATCAAACAGCTTGGTAGTGATGGATACACTTCAGACTCTGCTAAGTAACTAGTATCAGATGCTCCTTTTTAAAGCAAGGAACCCTCTCTAATCATTGACATTAACAATCCTGCTGAACAAGTTTCTGAACACCAAATTGTTGCTACTATTTGTCCTGTCTCTCACTACCCTCTTTAATACAGCCAAAATCTGACCTGTTATATAGGGGATTTTTATCTTTAATCTAGTAAGAGGATTTATTTACAGGATTGAGGTGAGGCTCACAGGTGATATTGCCTGCCCTAAATTATTCCTTATTTTATGAATCTCCTTCCCTTCCTACATCCACTGCCTGTTTTTCTTTGCAGAAGGGAATGGGGCAAGATATTGTCAGACCACTAAGCAGTGTTCTTTAGTACCAAATGCTGAGCTATTCTCTAGTTTACCAGTAATAATTATTTCTAGAGAGAAGGGAACCATATTAACTATAAAAATATTTAGAAATAAAATAAAACACAAACAAGACCATGCCAATTAAATGTTGCTTGTGATCTGCTAGCAGGCCTTTTCAGCAACTTCAGTTAAAACAGACAAGCTTTTACCTGCTGAGACATAATTACAGGCCCTCAAGCTCCTGTTTTTCTTCTACAGACCACCAGGCTTTCTAAGTGCACCATCTTAAGGCAGCGGAAGCATTAAAGATTTACACAGAGAAAGCTTTAGCTTTTTGGAAAGTCACTGATGAAATTGCCTGCTTTTAAAATAGTTGTGCAATGGGTTTATGAGGCATGTGTTCAGATCATCAATCAGCATGTCAGGCAGATGGTTAAGAATGGTAAAAGTACTGTGTTTTATTTTAATGTATGGAAAACAAACTTTTAGCTTTAATTTTACTGTTAGAGTAGTTTATTAAGCTCTAACATTGTGCTAAAGTTTCCGTGTGGGGCAGCAAAATATCATGATCCTTAAATATATTTGGCATGGTAACCTGCCTTTTACCCCCTACTGTTAAAAATTATATGAAAATGTTCATGCAAAATCAAGATTATAGCTACTCAGTTATGCACTTACTAAAATATAAACAGAACACTACCGCGAAGAGCAAATATGGGGCTTAATCTATAATAATTTTTATTCAAAAAGAATGTACCGTACCTCACCATCTTCTAATTCCACATCTAGGAAATCAAAATCTCTAAAGACTCGGAACTGTTGCTCGCTGTTAGAATCATCCATATTCTCTTGTTCACGTTGTCCGTCTTCTGAAGCTACCAGACTAGTTTGATGCTCAATCAGGTCCAAATCTCCACAGGAAGAAAAAATGACCTAAACATTGAAAAGGGATGACTTTCTTTTAAAAATTCTTCTACGGTTCCTTCTACTAGCCTTAAAACTAATGGACTATTCAGAAACAGTATTTTCAGTACACATCTAATTCCTTCAGAAAGTATTTTTAGAATACTCTTTTTCATTATTTATGTTGGACAGGTGCCTTCAGATTAAACTTGAACAAATGCAAAACTCTGAACTGTAGCAATCCATCCAAATACTTCCTAATGGCTGCAGTACGATGCAGCCTTAGTTTATCCAAGCATTTATAGAAACAAGATACAACTACAAAAATAAGCATTCAAGGAGCTTCAAAAAATCAGCCACTCCCGACAGTTGTTCAAGTTAAAACATGTGGATTACTTATAAAGCATTTTAGTTTTGCTGACCTAGTTTTTAATTTTGATTTTATTTGCAGAAAAATACAGAATTGCTTCTTGGTAGACTGATCATAAACTATCAGCAAATAAGTCAAATGAAAAAAATAAGTATGCACTATCTATTATTCTACGATATGTTTAACTAGTCTAGATGCTGATCCTTACATTCCCTACAGCAGGAATTTTGAGGGAATACAGTCTTACTATTGTATAATTCCTGAAACAAAAAATAAGGCAATCCCAGTATTTCAGATATTTTCATTTTTACAATTTCATTTACTAGAAATAATATAGATTTGCACTTTAAAAATAAGTGGCATATAGAGTTCTCAAAGGAAGTGTCAGTACAAAATAAAAAACAAAAATAGGATAAAAATTAACACAATGTGTTTTATTAAACTGCATTTAATACCGAACAGAAGAATTTCTTATCCAATTTTATGCTGGATAGTAGAGATAGAGAGGAACTGATGGGATGACATGAAATACCAAGGCAATTTTGTCTTACATGCATTTATGGCTTAAATATGATAGAACCAATTAATTTTTCTACAAACAAATGCCCTTCATAGAAAAAATATATTTCTTTATGTACTTTATTTATTTGAACATCAGACTGATTGATATATTGACTAACTGTCAAAATATAATAAAATTATAAAAATAAAACAATTAAATAAAACAATGCCCAATAAAACAATAATTACACAAGAACTATAGGTGCCAGCCCCAAAATACATAATATAAATAAGTATACCTTGAAAGCCTTACAGAAAAGTTTTAATGATGGATTTTTTGGAATGATATTCATGTGGGGTAACAAAATCCAGAAGATGGAGGGATAATCCAGAAAAGTATTGCTGCTGATCACCAGCACATTGGTATCTCCTATACACTTAACATCTATAATTTTGTTAAATCTAAATGATGGGCTGTTGCACATGGAGGAGATAGTCCTCATTAATCTCAGAGTCAAATCCATGTTGGGCTTTGTATGTTTAAGTCAATAATTTGAATTGCATCCATGCCCTACTGGAAGTTATTGCAGTATCTGCAACACTGCTGTTATATGGTGAGAGCAGTTCTTGTCTGCTGGCATCTAAGATATGTAAAGTCCATGAAAAGTACATTATTATTCCAGTGATAATGAGGGCATAAATCCTCAGTATCAGAGCCTTCCATTCTAGATAGGCTCACAACGGGCACCTCAGCCTAAGATTGTCAAAAGGCAACATGTCCTCCACATGCAAATCTAGTGGGAACCATAAGTTCAAGAGGACTATGTCAGGAAAATGAAAGACAGTATCTAAAACTGAAGATATAAATTGATTGTGCATAAACAACATAAAAAGAAATATAAAACTTACTGAAGGGTTTTTGCTCAGACCAACCTCTTGACCACAAAGACTAAGAACATGCACCAACTTTTCTTTTGTTCTTTTCTTTAAAAAAAATAAAGGTGAGAGAAGATATTTTTAAAAATAATATTATACATATGGATAATTTAATAATAAGAGAAAAAGTAGGAATGCTTGTAAAAAAAACCATAACCCTGGCTCTAATTCTTCATAATTTTAATTAGTTAATTAATTACAACCATTTAATCTGGCAAAATATTACTTTGGTGCAATTTGGATTCTCTGTATTTCAATACTTGTTAAAGAATATTTCTGAACACCAATAATTAAATCTAAACTGAACAGAACAATCCACCATTACAGAAAATCAGTAAGAATTTTACCTGAGAATACTGAGGTCTCTTCCAACTAACAGGCACAAGGACATTGGAATTAGACCCAGAAGATGTTGAAGAGGTGCTCCGTGTGACAGGCATTATTCTATGTTTTCCATCATGACTCGAAGAAGTCTGCAGCTCATCATACCGTTTGCCAATAATTGGTGTCTTAAAGTAACACATCAATAAAAATTTAAAATTTACATATATTATTCCAATAGTGCATATAGCAACTCTGAATAATAATTGGTTTTAAAATTCAGAAATTCTATTTTTTTTTTTTTTAAATTCTTGATTTCAACAATTTAATAGTATGTGGCAGTAGATTAATTTCATGAGTATAGCATGCAGTTTATCTCTGATCTGAACATGATCTTATTGATTAAGCTTTGACTAAATTGCCTATTCTGCTCAAATGATTAGTTTGTAATATTAGTTTATAATATGAAGACTGGTGGAGCAATGGTTAAAGTGC
This sequence comes from Laticauda laticaudata, assembly GCA_004320025.1. NCBI lineage: Eukaryota > Metazoa > Chordata > Lepidosauria > Squamata > Elapidae > Laticauda > Laticauda laticaudata. The sequence goes on from BHFT01028439.1 coordinate 15,774, forward strand.
AATATTGCAGGCAAATTCCGCTCACAGCCCCCAGCCTAGAATTCAATTCTGACAGGGCTCAAAGTTAACTCAGCTTTCCATCCTTCCAAGGTTGGTAAAATGAGGACACAGATTGTTGGGGGCAATGTCCATACATTGCATGCATATAATGCTTACATTGTAAACCTCCAAGAGAAAACTATAAAGAGCTATAGGACAACCTAAATGCTATTGCTAATTTAATTAAGCTAATTTAGTACCTCAGAAATATCAAACTGGAACTCTAAAGTTTTTCCAGGAAGTTCCTTGGATGCATTATTCCAGATACAATGTATTTCCATTTTTGAAATATCATTATGTTGATAAGAAGGTAGAACAAGACTTGCTGAGCGTGCAACCACCAATTTAAGTATATTCAGGGCTTCTCGCCAGTGAATGCTCTGTAAATAAATATTTGCACAAATATTTACATAAAATCATACATTGAACAAAAATATATTTTGTAACATTAAATACATCAGAGACTGATTGTACTGAATATATAAAATCTGACTACTCTGTAATAATAATAATATTTTTAAATATTCCATGTTAAAAAAACCATATACCAAACACAACAAGAACGAAATGTTAGTAATATTACAAAATATTACCAAGGCTTCTTGTTAGCCTTCTACTTGGCACAGAATTTGACATTTTTTTATGTTTTCTAAACACAGTACTTTAAAAGAAATCAAAACAATATTGGACATTTTGAGAAGATTCCCAGATTTATTTTACTTTCTAGAACTATAAAAATAGTAAATGCTCCATCCACTCTATTGATTAGAGTTTATTATTTTGTACAATAACAAGTTTAAAATAGCAAGCTGAGGAATATAATGAGGTCTCTGCCCATTCTATTTTCTGTTTTTCTTTATTTTATCATTATTTACCAACGTCAGAGACATTTACCATGCCAATTTAACATACAAGTATTTACTGGAAACTTTGGTTTTAACAATTCTTAAACAAAGTATCAATAATAAAAACAACAACATACAAAGGATCATTTCATCATATATAGTTACAGTATTTTACTAAGCCATCAGGCAGCCATTAATGTCATATTTGCCGATAATTAACATCTGTCATCTGCTGTATTTATTGCCACAGTTGCCCATTATTTTGTTCTTAACTTCCTTGCAGCTTGTACAAATCACACAACTTGCTACATTGCAAAGTTATCAGAATCTGCTAGCAGGAAAGAAATTTCGCTTGGTGAAGTTCAATAACCTTTCAGTAATGTAGAAGAGGAATTTAATTGGTACAGGATTGGTACTGAGTCCCACAATGTACCTGCAGATTTAATTACACTGTGATTATTTCTGATATACATTGCAATACCAAGAAAGACATGGGCAAAGTGCTAATCCTCCATTGATCTAACAATGTTAAATGAAAGAAGAATAGTGGTAGAGACATGGGAAGAAATGAGTGAATTAATATTGGTTTCTACACAAGTACTATAAGCAAAATACCATACTTACTTGGACATATTTTTCTATTGTCTTTAGTACTTCCATGTTAAACTGTTTAACAGGTAAGTTTGATAAGTCCATATAACTAAGAAGACTATAGATTATTTGTAAAAGTGATTGCTGCATGTTAGGAAGTCCCTTTTCCAATAGCTGTAAAAAAATTAGACAAACTCATAATCCTTAAATAAGCCATAATAATAATTACTGTAGATAGGTAAAGATTAGAATTTTATATTGTAACAGAAAACAGTTTAGTGTAGCAAAAATATGTGGACATCTGATATATTGAATTAGGAAACATAGATGTTAGAACTGCACATTTTTTCCAATTAATTTCAAAAGGTTCTTCAGAGCATATATGAATGAACAAATGCAGCATCTGCTACAAGTCTTTAAAGGAGCTCTGTCTTTTCCCAGATCACAAAGTGGCTCTAAAGCTGCATTTATATTGGCCCCCACTTTGACACACTTTTGCAAGGCCCTGAAAACTTGGTTTTGCCAATAGGCAATGTTTCACTGTTTTCACTGGGGGGGGGGGG
>BHFT01028440.1:0-18734 GCA_004320025.1 Laticauda laticaudata
CTCTCTTCCTATGTTCGGATATTCCTTGGAGATCGCTTCCTTCTAGAAACCTGAAGAATCGGTCGATGTAGGATTCCCAGTCTTCAGTTGCTGGGTTGAATGGTGTGGGTGGCGAGTTGTTCCCGGCTATTTCATCTTGCTCGGTCCTTATTGCCACATGCACAACTGGGCTCCTTTGTCTCAGTATCCCATCCTCGTTGCCAGTGTTGTGTTGTAGGAAAAAGACTCGAGACCCAGTTCATCTTCTATTTTTTTTTATTTTCTCTCCAGAAACTGTTTGCAGATGAAGCCATGGCAGCCTTCTTATAGCAGGCTTCTCGTGGCTCATGGCCAATAGCTCTTCAAATCTCCCACCATCCGAACCAACCTATCCTCGGTGAGCATGCAAATATATAACAGTAGGCCTGAAATTGAAAATATATGATAGTTATTTCAACATATAAAAAAGCTCCTACTGAATCAGTACTTGTTTGAAAAGATACTGCTTTTTAAAATGTAAAAACCACTGCCATGTTGAGGTATATTTTTCTCCAATATTTTAGTTCTGCAAAAAATTGAAATCCTCACTATTCCTATCAAACGATTGTGGAATCTTTCTTTCTTTATGTCTTGTGACAGTTCTGCTATCCATACTGCATTTTGCCTGTGTGGGTATACAGCATGCACATACACCTATGTACGTAACTTTAATTAACTCCAACATGATTTTGCACTGCAGTATTTCTAAAACCACCTTGACTTTAAAAAAAATAATGAAGCTGAATCATAAATTACTGGCAGTAAAAGATAAATCAGTAATTAATGTTACTTCATCAAAGCTTCCCACTTTTCTATTTTTAAAGAATAAGCAGTAGTTATTGAAATTTAAACTGGAAGGATTAAACTTTTGGAAAAAAGAGATAAACATTTGCAAAGGGATTCAGAGGTTGTGTCACAGAAGGCAGCTAATGGTTTTGAAATGCTATACTTTAGTAGTGGGAATCAATAGTTTAATTAATGGCCACTGGTTATCTCTTACAGAGTATACTTTGCTGACTGACTAGCTCACTGCAAGAAAAATAGGAAGATAAAATTAATCTAGGCATAACTTGCACCAGTCACAATGAATGAATAAGGATACTTCCCTCACCTCACTCAAATAGGAACTTCTTGCTATCTCTTATCAAATCTTTCAGACACTAGAAGAGTTCTGGTGTCAGTATAACAAAGCATGTCCATTGATGCACTGGTGTGATGAAGCTGCCTAACTCTTAAGCAATGCAGCTTTATCATGTGCAACATGTTTTGAATTTAAAACATATTTTTTAAAAAATAAATAAGAAGAGCTAGTCTGGCTTTTCAAAGCTCAAAAATACTCCTGGTTTAGGTTACAATAGCACTAGAATAATTTTCCATGGTGGACATAACATGTTTCAAGTGCATAATTCTACAAAAATAATTTATAATATTTATAATACTATAATATTATAGTATTATAATATTGATGTGTTGCTATCTGGAAATATGGTGGGGATAAGAAAACCTATAATCTGTTAAGAATCAAATTATGGTCTCAAAACTGTATATAGTTATTCTTCCCTGTATTTAAATTCATCATTATGTTTTACACAAGGAGCCCTGATGGCACAGTGGTTAAACTGCAGTACTGAAGGAAAACTGCTCACAGCTTAGAGTTGGATCCTGATGGGGCTCAAGGCTGATTCAGCCTTCCATCCTTGCAACATTGGTAAAATGAGGACCCAGATTGTTGAGGGAAATATGCAAAAATTCTTCTAATTATAAACTGCCCAGAGAGTGCTGTATATTGCTATGCTATCTAACCATTCATCAGAGTATAGAACATAAAGTAATAGAGTTAGAAGAGACTTGGAGGTCTTTTAGTCCAACCCTGCTTGAGCAGGAAATTCTATATCATTTCAGACAAATGTTGTCCAGTCTCTTTTTGAAAGCCTTCAGTGATGGAGCACCCACTACTTTTGAAGGCAAACTATTCCATTGGTTAATTGCTGTCACAGTTAGGAAATTTCTTCTTAGTTCTAAATTTCTTCTTAGTTCTAAATGTGTCCTTGGTTAGTTTCCAACCATGTTGCTTAGATAAGAAGATTTTGAAAACTGCCTGAAGATAATGACTATTCTGATCCAATAAAGTGTACCACATATGACAGTAACTTGTGATATTCTTGCTGAATAAGAAGGACATAACAGTCACATGGCAATAAATGAATTAGTAGTCATACAAATTATGACCCAAGTAAAAATGTTATTCCCACTGCTTTGCAGGAATAGATAAAGGCACATGTTTTGAACTCATTCTAAGAGGAAGAACTGAGCAATTTATTGATAGCTGTCTTCAATATTTGGTGCACAAAATATGTAGGACTATAACAAATTTAAAAAAGGAAAATAAAAGAAACACAGTGTGTGTTTATTTAAGCCTTTACAAATATGCTTATTTGAATTGTTGAAATGAAATGAAACTGTACCTTCAGTAATATGGAGTTATATTAGAGGTAAGGGCTTCATTGTTCTTGTAGCAATAATGAGCACGAAGATTGCTGTGAATGAGTTGATTGCAAAAAAATTGTTTAATTAGTTAATCAGTTGTGGACAGAAGGTACTGATTTAAATTTAAGAAAGATAGGTAACTAGAGTGTAAGCCTGCTTTATCCTTCAGGAGCTTTCTTTTCTACCTATCCATTGTATATGTATACATCATCTGTTAAAATAAAGGCGCACAGTGTTCAAATGGTTGGAATTCTGGCAGGAGGTTAAGGCTAGGTCAAACTGGCCGACGGATGCAAAACGTATGCAAAAAGGACACAAACGGTATTGCAAAGAAAGACACAGCGACGAGCAAAAATTCAGGGTGGGCTCCATCCGTTTGTTATCCGCTCTCAAAAGTGCCCCAAATTTGCATAAACAGAACAGAAAACAACAGAAAGGAACAGACGTGGGGGAGGATGTAGCGGGGATGTAAAGCGGATGTTTGTAGGAAGCCTAGTGGATGGAAGTGGATGGAAACGGAATGACACATCCGCAGGCTTCCGGGGGAGAATAGCAAAGCGGATGCATAGAGGATGACACGGATACATCACGGACGCCTATAGGATGCATAGCGAATGCCTTGTGGATGTGTAGCAGATGCAAAGAGTTCACTGCGCATGCGGGGAGGATGAATTGCATCAGCACCGTGGATATAAAAGGATGCAGCTCACAAGCAGTCAGCATTCAGAGGAAAGACTTGCTGCCCAGAGACATCTTGAGAGAATACGCATGGGGGAAGAAGAGGAAGCCTGTGCCTACTCCTTGCAGCCCTGGCAAGAAGCGACGAGAAACCACCAATCCCACCCCCTGGCGCTGATTCTGAAGCTGCTGGTGCTTCTGCTTGCTGCTGTGCGTGGTGCCTCCTGTGTTGCTGCTGCTGGTGCCTTCTCCTGCTGGTTGCTTGCTGATTTCTACTCCTGCTGCGCCTGGTGCTTTCTCCTGCATGCTGCGTGCTGGTCTGCTGTGATGGACCAGCCCCAAGGCCCTAAAAACCCTGCTGCTGAAGGTCCTGAAGCCCTTCCAGAGGGGAGAGGCAAGGCAAGGAGAAGGGGGAGAAGGGAAAGTACTCCATTTCCAAAAACCATGAGAGGGAGGTGCTGGAATGGCTTGAGGAGAACGAGTACTATTGGAGAAGGCACAGGCTCTATCTCGACACCAAGAGGAAGCAGCAGCGTGGAGGAGAAAGGCCGGAGAGGTCTGGGCTATCACTTCAGATGTACTTCCTTGATGGTGGAAGAACTGCACACCTGGTATGGCAAGGCTTGCACTGAAGAAATCCAGGCAGGCTGCCTATCAAGCTCACTGACCGGGAGACATGTCAATGGCCTAGTGTCACTGGCCAGGTTGCAGCTTTCCTGGAGGGTGAGATCCGCGCACCGAGGAACAGCCCCTCTGTCAAACCTCTTCCCTCAGACATCCACAGAGAGCCACTCCCTCTTCAGCCAGGAACAGCTACTTGTCCAGGGGCCCTCCCCCCCCCCCTGGTGTCTTGGCACGGGCCTCACGACGACAGAGACAGCTGCACTCCCATGCCGGAGGACATGGAAGCGATTCCCCTGTCTCAGATGGAGCAAGAAGAAGCAGCACCAGAGACAAACCCACCCCCACCTCCACCTGCCAGAGAAAGCAGTCAGAGAGCGCAGACCGGAGGGATAGAGCCGCACTCCTTGGAAGATCAGGGAACACAATCAAGAGCCCACGCAAGCATCTCCTCTCCCAGCCTGGTCCACTTGTACATACGATCATCTCGAACCGGCAAAGCTCCTTCTATGCACGTAACATAGCCAGAACCTCATGGACATGGCCGAGGCCCAGTACCCAGGTTGAAGAAGGATGAGGATCACAGCTCTTCTGCACCACCCTCCAGCGCCCAGCCATGAACCTACTCCTACCCCACACCAGATCTTGTCCTCCACCAAAAGGCGCATGTCACAGCTTCTTCCACAGATTTCAAACAGCCCCTCGCGACCAAGCCTACCACTACCAAGGACTTCCCACAGCAAGAGGCAGCCGCTTCCCAGGTCCCAGGCCCAGGTTGCTCGAATGCCACAGATGCCACAGCATGCCTCAGCTGACCCAGCTTGGCAGACCAGACAGCCCCTACTTAGACTCCTCCTTACCTCACCCCACAGCAAGAGCCCCTTGTGCAGAACATCTGTCATAGTCTTGGGCCTCAATCCCAGGTATGAGGAAGGCTTCTCAACCTACAACCGGACTGAGTCAGCTCCTGAGAGCTTCTGCACATCACCATCACTTTGTTGTGCTCTCGGGGCAGGCACCTAAATGGCGCCTTCATGACGAAGCCACTCCAGCCAACAGCCACCTCCAACAGTCCTGGCCCTTTTACATCTGAGACCAATGGCACACTCAGAGTGACTGAGAGAGTTGCCAGAGACTGGAGTATTGTATACCTGTTCACGTATCTTTGCTTAAGAACACTTTACTTGTGGAGTCATTTTGCTTTTTTAATAAAGTCATCCAGTTTGTTTATTAATAAAGGTTTTGTTTGCTTCACACACTTGTTTCATTTTTATCTAATTTAATAAAGTGTTTGGGAAAACTTTTGAAGAAAAAAGGGTTAAAGCCTTTGCATGGCTTGTGGATTGGTAAAGGATAAGCCTCTTGGGTGGGTAGCTGTGGGGATGGCGATGATTAATCTGTGGGATTAGGTAAGGATAGCTGTGGAATAGGATAGTTGGTGGGATAGATAAAACCTCCAGTGCTAAGCATAGTGGGACTGTATGGTCCATCCCTCCCAGCTGCCATACATCATGGCCCTTTAAATTATCAATAAACAATTTAATCAAATTGATCAACACATTTCAACATAAACAAAACTCTTTATTTAAAAGCCCTGTTCATTGTGGGACCACTCAGCATTTGCATGGCACTATCTCATCAGTGTGCATTGAGACAGGCTGAAGGAAGCATCCATAAGCCATTTCTACCGCATCCTTTCTTGCACTCCACTGCTCCAGCTGTGGGAGTTGGCACAGTGTTTCAGGAGGTTGCGGCTTGCTTTCCTTCCTTCCACGTGACAGCTCTGTTGAGGGGCCTGGCACATCCAACAGTGAGTCTATCAAGTTTTGTCCTTGCCTCCAATTCACCAGGGCGTCCATGTCCCCATTGCCTTGTTGGCGGTCTATCAAGCCTGTCTGCAACACTGGGTAAGCGGATGCGCCATGAGAATGTTGCAGATGCAGCAAGCTTCCACGATGCTCCTCAACAGTCTTGTGTGCCAATGCTTGCATGGTGGTAAGAAGTTACCATTGAACTGTTTGGCCAGGATGGCCATAAGGCGTCTCCACCCACCCGTCGTTGCCCTTGGAAAGCCTGTTAGTTGTAGATACGATCCCTTTCTCACTGGGTGAAGGTATCTTGAAAGTGTACGCGCTTCATGAAGGTTAAGGTTCTGAGGGAGAAGGCATGCATCACCCATGGATGAAGTAAGGGCACATGCTTGTGTGTCGTTGGTAGGGGATTCTGGATCTGGGAAACGCATGATGAAGTTGCGTCAATGCCCAATGCCTTGAAGTCACTGACGTTGTTTATCTGGGCATCTGAAGCTGACCCGTTCACCTGAGCATCGATGTACATGAACTTGTAGTCAAGCATTGACCTGGCGAAAGGATGATTGCTGAAGAAGCCCTTGTAGTTGAAATAATTGGACCCTGAGTTGGCTGGAGCTTTTGCAGGCCATGTGCTATCCCATTTTATGGCTGTCCAAGGTGTGGGGAAAAGTTCCATCTTTCTTAGATACCGACTGCTCTGCAACTTTCTTCCAGTTCCGTTCTTCAGTGGGTGGGTACACTCTTGAGGAGCTCCTCCACGTATTCTTCGATGATGGCCTGCACCACTTCTCTGACGCACAATGCTGATGTGTTGTGTGGTACCTTCCATGCATACTGCATGTTTCTGATGTGGTTCCAGAAAGGCCAGGTGCCGGAGAGTCAGTTGCCACCTTCAGTCCAGGCGTCCCAGGCTGGATGGAAAAAGTTTGGTGTTCGCCCTTGGTCAACATGGTCTCAGCTCGCTCCCACAACTTCATTCAAAACATGGGCTGGTTGGCATTCCCTCATTGAAGCTGCTGGAAGTGCACAAGGATCTTCTTTCTCTCAGCTTCCACCATCAGCTTTGTCATAGAGTCCAAACTCCACTCTTTCTCCCGATCCATCCTTTTGGACCTCAGATGAGCTCTTGATGTCTCCTTCTTCTAGCCTTGCATAGAAAAGGTGAAACAGTCATGAAGAGGGCTTTGGTTCTGCTGTGGAAAATGATGGCGGCTACCAAAGGAGGTGCGAAATCGTATCCCATGATGGACATCACAATGATGATCTGAAATGCTGTGTGGAAGTAGCAGAGAGCAAGAGCAAGGCTGAAGAGGTCTGCCACACCAGTGGCGCTGCTGGACTGAAAGTGAGATCCAAGGTGATTTCCTCCCCCTTTTTATAGAGAAAAATGTCGGTTTTCTGCTAGGTGTTCCTTTCACATACCTCTAGGCCATAACTCCAGACATCCTAAATATCCGAGATACGTCCATTTATGAACATTTTTGTCCCAGTTTTAATTCTTTTATATCCGAGCTGCAATCTGCTTTCATCCTTTTCTATGTTCCGTGCTACTAACGATGATGTGGACTGTTCCACGTTACCTTCGCTCCCTCCCTCCTATTCCGCTTCGCGCTGGAGTGGATGTGAGTTGCGCGGATGCCCGAGAGGATGGCCGAGAGGAATACATCGGGACGTGTAACAGATGAAACAACGAAGTAGAATGATTTGTGTGTCCCGTATGTGCCTGCGGATGTTAGATCGTACGGCGCGGAAAGTTGCATCGCTGCAAAAAAGCTTTTGTGGCAGCTTCAAAATGAAATAACAGTAGATTGGAATTTTAACAGAATAGACGCAATGAAAAGACGTATGCTAGTTGCAGTACAAACAATGTGGATGCATCCGACAATTTATCCAATGGATGGGAAGCATATTTTTGTTCGTTTATATTTACCATCCTCTTTTGCGATCTGTTGGTGCAGTGGACATGGGCTGTTAGCAAGCCTGGTGTCCAAGGACCTAAAGCTACGCATGGCAGGACTGAACTCTCATCCTTCACCTCTGCCACTCTAATAAAAAGCCTTAGTAAGACCACACCTAAGAGTACTGGCATCCATTATTGGTCACCACATTAATTTAAAAAGATTGTTGAGAACTCTAGCAAAAAAAGTGGCAGAGAAGAGCAACCGGGGATGATTAGGGGACTGCGAGACTAAACATATGAAGAACCGGTTACAGGAAGTGGGCATGGCTAGTCCAGTGAAGAGAAGGATCAGGGGGAGACATGCAATATGCAAGTCTTCCATACATTTGAGGGTTGCTACAGAGAGGAGGGTGTCAAAGCTATTTTTTCAAGCACCCCAAGGCAAACAAGGAACAATGGATTGGAAACTGAACAAGGAGAGATTTAACCATGAAAATAAGGAAGAATCTTTCTGACACTATGAAAATAACAATCAAGGGAAAGGACGAAGTTGTCATCAGAAGCGTGGTAGAACACTATCACTTGAGACTTTCAGAAGGATTTGGACTGCCATTTGTCCAGAAATAGTATTAGGGTCTTCTGCTTGGGGCAGGGGGGTTGGACAAGACGGTCTCTTTCCAACTCTGATTATCTGTTATCTGTGTTAAACTCTTGCTTCCTGCCAGGGTCATGAAAGACCCTTCCCCATTTGGCATGTTCTCATTGGGCAACAGCGATGTCACCAATGTAACCCCTTTCAACCTGGAAGCGTGCCTTTGGTGCATCTGACTCAAAAGTAAAATCTGTTAAAAAATAAATGTAGTTAATATGTTTTCGCTTATACAAAGGACCCTTTATTTAGTGGAGAACTATGTGATTTATCAAAGCTATCACTTTTAAAGAAACTTAAAGTTCAATTGGGTGTGCGAATTAAGGCAGGTCACATCGGCCGATGAATTACAAAATTATGTAAAAAGGATCACACAGTGACGAGCAAATTTTTCTATCCGTTGTTATTTCTGCTCTCAAAAGTCCCCAAATTTTGCCAATAAAGAGAACGGACAACAACCGGAAAGGGAATGGATGTGGGAGACGTAGCAAGGAATGTTAAGCGGATGCTCAATTGGAAGCCTAGCGGATTTGGAAAGCAGCATGGAAAGCGGATGACACATCTGCAGGGTTTCCGGGAGAAGCAGCAAAGCGGACATGACCAGCGGAAGCGAGCGCGATGCATCACGGGACCACCTAGCGATGCCTAGCGGCATGCCTAGTGGATTGCCTAGCAGATAGCCTAGTGGATGGCAAAGCGTTCACATGCAGCATGCAGGGAAGAATGCATTGCGTCAGCCCGCGTGATATAAAGGGAGCAGCTCACAAGCAGGTCACCATTCCAGAGGAAAGACCTGCTGCAGACACATCTTCAGCCAACAACCATGGGGAAGAAGAGGCAAGCCTGTGCCTACTGCCTGCCCAGCCCTGGCAAGCAAGGACAGGACCACGCATCCAAACCCCCTGGTCGCCTGGACTCTGCTTTCTGCCTGCTTCTTCTGTTGCTGGTGATGAAACTCTGCTTGGTGCTGGTGCTTCTTTGCTGGTGGCTGACTCTGCTGGTGTGCTGGTGCTGGTGCTTCTGCTGGTTGCTGACTCTGCTGGTTGGTGGTGGTGGTGCTCCTGCTGCTGCTGCTGGTGGTTGGTGGTGTGGTGGACCAGCCCTAGAACTTCAAAGCCCACTGCTGATGAGGGCCCAAAGAAGGCCCTGCCAGGAGGAGGAAGAGGCATTCACGAGAGAAAAGGGGACCAGGAGAGACAGTACTCATTGCAGAGGAACATGAGGAGGCAGGTTGCTCAAATGGCTTGATGCGAGAACGAGTACCTCTGGAGGAAGGGACACAGGGCTCTATCAAGACAGCCAAGCAGAAGCAGGGTGGGCTTGGAGAGAGAAGGTGGCAGGCCCTGCGGCTATACACTTTGGATGTCCTCCCTGGGGTGGTGGAAGCACATGCACACGTGGTACGGGAACTGGCACCTGAAGAAGTCTGAGCGCAATGGCCATGGTCCAAGCCTCACCGACCGGGAAGACCTTGTCATGCCAAAGTGCAGCTTCTTGGAGGTGAGGTCCCGCCACCAAGGAGCAAGCCCCTCTGTCAACCCTCTCTCAGGCATGCCCACAGAAGAGCAGTCCTCTTCTGGCCAAAAGAGTCAGCTCCTGTGTCGCAGGCAGGGTATCTTTGGAGCGCGCCCACGAAGGGAGACCCTCCTCTGAACAGCTGCACTACCACGTTGCCGGAGCACATGGAGGAGATCCACCCTGATGCATGCATGGAGCAGAAGAGGCCACTTGCCCACCAGAGACCAACGCCACCCCCAGCTTCCACCTCCACAGAAAGCAGGCAGAGGGCAGACCGGAGGGGCAGAGCCACACTGTCCTCTTGGAGATCAGGGACACCATCAAGAGAAGCATAGATCTCCTCTCTCAGCTGGTTACACTTCGACATGCCATCCTCTAACAAGAAAGGCCCTCCTCAACCTAACGTGAATCAGACCCTCAATGAAATGCCCAAAAAGCCCGTAGCCAGGGTGATCAAGAGGAGAGCGATCACAGGTCTTTCTGCACCCCCTCCAGCCCAGCTTGAACCCCTGCCTCTGACCCACTCCAGGTCTTGCTGCCTCCAACCCCAGGTGATGTCACAGCCCTTGCAAAGGCTTTCACACAGCCCCTCACCGTACCAAGGCTTAACGGCTTACCAGGAGTTTCCACAGCACAGGGCAGCCGCTTCCCAGTCAGGCCACAGGTACCATCGCACAACACAGGTGCTACCAATTGCCAACCGATACCAACCAATGCCAACATGACACCCACAGATGCCACCACGCCACAGATAGCCACCGATGCCACAGATGCCACGACGCCTCACCTCGCTCAGCTGCAGACCAGACAGCCCCACTACACTCCTTCTTCCTTCCACCCCACAGCCAAGCCCAGCTTCAGAACATCTTTCATCGGTCTTGGGACTGACATCCCATGTCCTTTGCAGAGAGGGCCTCGCTCAACATTCACGGGACTGAGCCAGCTCTCTGCCAAGCTTCCTGCACACACCATCCCTGTTGTTCCTCTCGTGGCCAGGCACCGCCAAATGGTTGCCTCAGACCAGCACTCAGCCACTGCCACGCTCCACAAGCACCTGGACTTTCACCCTTGAGAACCATGGCATGCCTCAGGAGGATTGAGAAAGTTGCCAGAGACTGGGTTGTTACCTGTTCACTTTATCTTTGCTTGGGACACTTTTCTTCGTTTCATTTTCCTTTTTTAATAAGAAGTCCTACAGTTTGTTACTTAAGAAAGGTTATCTTTGCTTCCACACACTTTGGTTAAGTTCTTTACGTAAATAAAGTCTTGGGTGAAAAACTTTTAGAAATGGTTTAAGCTTTGCATGCTTGTGGGATTGGGTAAGGATAAGCTGTGGGATGGGCAAGGATACCTGGTGGGATTGGGTAATAGCTGTGGGATGGGTTAATAGCTGTGGGACAATAAAGCTCCAGTGCAAAGCATAGTGGACTGAATGCTCCAGATGCCAAACCTTTATGGCCCTTTATTATCAATAACAAATTTAATCATTCATCAAACACATTTTCAACATAAACGACAACTCTTTATTAAATCCCTGTTCATTCTAGGGCCACTCAATATACATGCACAATCTCATCAGTGTGATGAGACAGGCTCAAGGAAGCATCCGTAAGCATCTACCATCCTGTCTTGCCCTGCCACTGCTCCGCAGCTGGTGAGTTGCACCAAGTGTTTCAGCGAGGTTTGCGCTGCTTCTTCCCTTTCACGTTGAAGCTCTCTTGCGGCCCTTGCACATTCCTCAGTGTCTATCACGTTTTGCCCTTGCCTCCCATTCACCAGGCTCCCATGTCCCCATTGCCTTGTGGCGGTCTACCAAGCTGTTCTGGCAAACACTGGGTAGTGGGTGCGCAATGAGAATGTGCAGGATGCAGCAAGCTTCCACGATTTCCTCACGGTCCTCTGTGCGATGCTGCATGGTGGTGAGAACGTACCTGGAACCTGTTTGGCCAGGATGCCCAAAGGCGTTCTCCACCAACCTGTCTTGCCCTGGACAGGCTGTACTTAAAGATCCGTCTCTTCACGGGTGAGTATTTCTGGAAGTATAGGGCTTCATGAGGTAGGTTTCTGGAGGGAGAAGGCGTCAATCCCCCACAATGAAGTAGGGCACATCTTGTAGTGTCTCATTGGAAAGGGGGTCTGGATCTGGGGAAGCCCTTGATGGAAGTTTGCATTCCAGCCCATGCCTTGAGGTGATTGGTGTTGTATTACCTGGGAATCTGAAGCTAACCCGTTGCCTGAAGCATCGATGTACATGAACTTGTAGTCAGCATCGACCATGGCAAAGAGGAGATGAGCTGAAAGAAGCCCTTGTAGTTGAAATAATTGGACCCTGGAAGTTGGCTGGAGCTTTGCAGGGCCATGTGCATTCCCATCTATGGCTCCAAATGGTGTGGGGGAAGTTCCACTTCTGATACCACTGTTCTGGAACTTTCTTCCAGCCTTCTTCAGTGGTGGGGCACTGGAGGAGCTCATCCAGGTATCTTCGATGATGGCCTGCACCACTTGTCTGACCACAATGCTGATGGTGTTGTGTGGCACCCTCCAGGCGTACTGCATGTTCTGTACGTGGTCCCGGAGGCCAGGTTGCGCAAGAGTCAGTGCCACCTTCAGTCCAGGGTCCAGGCTAGGCTGGAAGTTGGTGTTTGCCTTGGTCAACCTGAGTCTCAGCTGCTCCACAACTTCGTCAAACATTGCTGGTGGCATCCTCATGAAGTGCTGGAATGCACGAGTGTCTTCGTTCCTCAGCTCCACTATCAGCTTGTCATACAATCCGTACTCGGTGTTTCTCGCGATCCCATTTCGGACCCACACCACTTCTTGGATGCCTCCTATTCCTTGCGTAGAAGAGGTGAAACAGCCTGAAGAGGGCTTCGCACTGTTGTGGAATGATGGCAGCTACCAAAAGGAGTGTGCGATGATCCATGGTGGAGATGACTGGATGCTGTGGAAGAGCAAGAGCAAGGCTGAAGAGGTCTGCCACCCAGGGCTGCTGGACTGAAAGTGAGATCCAGGTGATTTCCTCCCCCTTTTTATTTAGGAAATATAGGTTTTCCACTAGGTGTCCTTCTGCATCCTCTAGACATCCTCCAGACATCCTAAATATCCGAGATACGTCCCCTATACGAATGTTTTTTCCGTTTTAATGCTTTATATGCGAGCTTTATCCACTTACATCCTTTCTATGTCCGTGTTACTAACGCTGCGTGGACGTTCCACGTCCGTTTCGCTTCCTCCATCTTTCCGTTTTCCCCTGGAGCGGATGCAAGTTGCGTGGGTGTGCAGCAGATGCCGAGCGGATACAGTGGACGTGTAACGGATATAGAACGTTTGTTCCCCGTATGTGTCACGGATGTAGAATGGACGTGGCGGAAAGTTCAGTTTGTTATTATGCAGCTCAAAACTTTTTGAGCGGATGAAATCTCAGTAGATGGATGTTGGACGGATGGAACATATGAATCACGCACGCAGTGAGTACAGAACGGATGCATCGCGTTAACCCATGGATGGCAAGCGTTTTTCTCCGTTTTACATCCTCTTTCCATCCGTTGGTGCAGTGTGACATAGGCTTTAGAGGTTCTGCAAAGGAAGAATGATCATGAAATGTAATACCCAGGCTCCGATGAAAAAATAAACTGTCCCAAGTATTGGAGAAACATGCTGGACTCTGCATTCCATCTCGACTGTTAAAAGCTGATTTTCTAAAGAAGGCCAAGCTGGCAATTGAGAGTCAAGGTTTCTCAGGATAAATATGTCTGCTTTGTCAACAAGCAATACACTTCCAGCTTTGAGGATAATAACCATGGAGCAAAAATATATGTTAAACAACGTGAAGGCAGGAGAAAGAAGTTCAAAAATTAAACCACACTAAGTCTAAATAGGGATAGTATATCCAGACTGATAATCAACAGTTTTATTGGCTTCTTTATCAGTGAAATCAATATTCTTATGGTATTGTCTGATAATCTTAAGTTGAGTTAAGCCTAGAGCTAGTAAAGCCATCCTGAATTAAGTATTTGTGAATTTGAGCCAAGTTCTTTCCCGTAAGTTTAAGAGCTAGGAAACTGAATTTTCTGCTATCTGAACAGATTACTAGTAGTAATGAAATGCACAGAATGTGATCAGAAACAGAAACAAGGAAAATCAATTTTTTATCTTTAAACTGGTCTTGGACAACACAGTAACTTAATAATAATAAAACAGCTTTTGTTTTTTGAAAATGCAAAATCTGACCACTATAGTCATAGGTATCACTTCTATACATATATAGCCTAGAAAGAGTGCAGGGAAGAGCAAGAAAGATTGATAAGGTTCTGGAGGTTAAATTGTATAATGAACACTTGAGGGAGCTAGGTAAGTCTAACCTATAGAAGAAAAGGATGGGGGGGGGGGCATGGAAACTATCTTCTCATCCAAGAAACTTCTTCAGCTGAATAAATTTATTGGATGAGAAATGAAATGTCCAAAGAAAAATCAGAAGGTTCAGTTGCCTCTTCAAGAACCACCTTTGGGACTAAAAGTAAGGAGAAATTTTCTAACAGTGAGAACCATTAATCAATAGAATAACTTGCTTCCCGAGTTGTGGGTGCACCATCAATAGAAGTTTTCAAAAGCAGATTGGACAACCAGCTCTGCATCTATATCTGCCCAGCATATCACAGAACCCAATTCACCAAACTTGGCAAAAGAAGAAAGAAAGAAAGAAAGAAAGAAAGAAAGAAAGAAAGAAAGAAAGAAAGAAAAGGAAGGAAGGAAGGAAGGAAGGAAGGAAGGAAGGAAGGAAGGAAGGAAGGAAGGAAGGAAGGAAGGAAAGCAGGCAGGCAGGCAGGCAGGCAGGTAGGCAGGAATGGTTAGGCTTTTTAAAATTAAAGGAAAGAAAGTACATAGTTAATGAGTTCTATGCTGCATTTACCTATTCATGAAATAATCCCATTGGTAAATATCCAAGCAGAAGAATTAAGTTATAGTAATAACTTATAAGAAGAAACATATTATGTAGAAAACTTCTACAACACTTGAATGAGAAATATGATTTAAATCATGTCAACACCTCCCCACCCCCACATACAACAAAAATAGCTCCACAGAAAGTATGTTCACATATTGTGAACGTACTCCACAGAAAGTATGTTCACTGTTATATCAAACAGAAGCTTTATATTATCTGAAACTTGATGGCCTTTCATGAAACCATTTTGTGTAGGATGAATTATTGCAGGGTAATACCTTTTGTATTCTTGCTGATAAAAATCTTACCATCACCGTTTAAAAGAAATGGCTTCATGACTCATATACTGGGTAGTATCCCTACCTACTTTAAAAAATACAATGACATAAGTTCCATAGTTCAAAGGATTTTATTTTCACAAGAATCATAACAAATACCTACAAAAGAGCTATATTAGAAGTCAAAAATTTTCACCTTGAAATAGATCTGGAAGTGTTTTATGCTTTTGAGTCTATTTTGTAATATATTTTTTCAGTGCTTTTAGTTCTGATTTAAACTTTATTCATTAAGATTCATATATCACTTTCTGTCAACAGGCATAGTGTTGATTCACTGTGACTAAATATTTAAAAAAATATTGAAAGTTTGATTAGTCAAACTTTCATTTATTTATAATGGATCTTAGGTTTTTTTTTACAGATAATGTAAGGTGATGAACATATCCAATACACCTCCTTGTTTTTCCATAACAATCCTGTGAGGTAAGTTGGGTTGAGAGATAGTGATTGAGCCAACATCAACCAGCTGTTTAATGTGGAACTAGAATTTGTTATTTCTTGCTTTCTAGCTTGGTGCTTTAACCACTAGACCAATTCTATCATCTAAATATCTGTTGAAAATGTGATTTTGGATACTAATTTCAGTTTTTAAAATATTATTCTGGTTCAATAAATGACCAAGTTAAGTTTAAGTTAAAGTTTCTGGAAATTATCATCTAATTTATTGGTAACCCAACTAAATTAGCAAAATAATTGTGTAAAATGTTAGAATTATCTTTTTGGAGCAATCCCTCCTACCCAATTCTGTTGTCCTTGACTTTTTTCTTGTCTTTTAATGACCCCACAATCCCTTGCATTGGGGTGGAGTCAGGGCAACTGAATGGAGCTGAGTGTTTACTGGCCGGATGCCCTTCCTGTCACCAATGCAGAGGTCACAGCAGATATATTATCATTGTGCTCAGAGAGATAAATGTCTGCCTGTACATAGGTTCAAACTCATAGCCTCCTGATTGTGAGGCGAGAACTCCACCTCTAGGCTCTCATTCTGTTGTCCTTGACTGATCTTTAAAAAAGATCACGACAAAATCCCAGAACTATACGCTATATTGGGACACTGAGAATTATGACACTTCCAAATTACTGCTAAGAAACGACTTCATTCAATAAGTAAGCTTCATCTTGAAGCAGATTCTGCTGTTATAGCATGATGATCTAATTTTTACGCCAGTTGCTTGATATTTAGAATCTGCAGCTTCACAGCTACAACACAACAGTACAGTCAACTGTTAATATGCTATTCCTATCTTAATTATTACAATGGTAGAAGGTTGTGACCAGTGCTGAGGCATGCTGACAAAATTTCAACAACTTTTGGAAAACAATTGATTTCCCGCATAACCCAATGATATAAAGGAATTTTTTTAATATTTATTTATTTATGTATTTATTTATTGGCATTTCTTATAGTTTCCCACTTCTGCAGATTAATACCAAATTAAAATTTTGAAAAAACATAAACAAAATAAAATAGTCTGGACTATAAATATTGTTTGCCTTATAAGAGAAATGGCAATACATGTTAATGAATATTGGCTGCCATCTGCTGTTCAAACTGAGGAAGCAAAAGAGATGAGATGTTTATTATTTTACATCCTGAAGGCAGGAAAAAAGGGTATCATATTTGTTTCCAAACTGGCTATCCAACTGATAATAAACCACAACAGTAAAATTATAATTGAATTTGAATTGTAACAATTCAGAAATGTATTTTTACATATGTTTGATCCAATTCACAGTAAACTTTTCCTTGATTCTAAATTACTTTTTAATCAAGGACCAATTCATTGAGTTACTGATAGATGACTAGGTAACATTTCCTGAGAAAAAAGAAACATATTTGGGTCTAGGTGAAATTGAAAGGAATTTAAATGCTAGAACTGGATACAAGTAGTCTTCTTAAATGTTTCATTAAATTTGTAGGCAGAGAAATTGAGGAAAAAATTATCCTACAATTGCTGAAGGTAGTATGATGTCTTTATTTATTTTTATTGTATTTATTCATTTTGTCAAGCATGCATTTGCACATGCATGCATTTGCACATATATACATACATATATATGTGTTTGTGTGTATGCATGTATGAATGTATGTATGTATGTATAAACATAATTATTAATACATGAAATTGATACAAATAAAAGGGAACATTAAGATGGGGACGGTAGGAACGTTGATGCGCTTATGCACGCCCCTTACCGACCTCTTAGGAATGGGGTGAGTAGACCGTAGACAGTCTGAGGTTAACATGTTTTGGGTTAGTGGAAGAAACCACAGAGTCAGGAAGAGTATTCCAGGAATCGACCACTCTGTTGCTGAAGTCTTTTCCTGAGATTTACATGAAAAATAGGCCATTTCTAAGAAGTCCCATATCTCAATCACATATGATATTTATGTAAAATATTTTTCTTTTCTGAAATACTTTCTAAAGCAAATTCTCTTCTGTCGAACAGCTGTTGCCATGCTTGTCAATGAGATAAGTTTTTCATTTGCCCAGAAAAGTCCTTGGAAACTAGAACTAAACCTGAAGGAAAGAATTAAAGTATGAGTTTTGTCTCATACTATTTACACCACCTCAACCAGATTGATAGGTGCTGTCTTGACCTTTTCAATCAAATTTAACTGCACTCTCTTAGGGGATAAAGTTGTGGGGCATTGCACCAAGTTTTTCTCTTAAAGTTGAAACCCTCCATGTGTACTTCATTTGTGGCTTGCTTCATTCAATTAATTCAACTGTCAAGCACCCCGTTTTGTATGTTTGTCTAGGTGCTTTAAAATAAACGCAGACCTTTAAAAAAAATACAGATTTTGACTGGCTCAGAAACTACTGGAAATATTCAAATGATCAAAAAAATGTACCAAAAGTTCAGTCTTTTGTATATCTCTTTGGTGCCATCTAATGGTTATCCATTTTATTTTATTTTATTTATCAATTCAGAACTGACAGCTGTAGATTTGCTGATATTTAAGCAGACAGAAGAGGCTTCTGGAACTTTCTATATAATGCATATCTTTAGTTATTTATATCAGCAAGTAAAGTGCAAATAGGTAAAGGTACTTCAATTTCCATTTTTTTTTTAATGGGAGTTAAGAGCATTTCAATTATATACAATCCACCAATAGCAACTGTTAAAATTCAGTTGAGTAGTTATTGGGTCTATTAGTAAAAAAAAACCATATCTTTATCAACTGGGATTATTTTCTCAGTTGTTTACAGCATTTTAAAAAAAAATATTACTGAATGTTAACAACCAATAATTTGATATAAGAATTCATATGTCATCCGTTTTGTTTGTTTTTAAATACTTTTAGCTGGCACTGTCTAAATAGTTTTGTGTGTCTGAAGATGGCAATCCTCCAAACAGATTAAAAATGTTAACCAAAACCACTAGTTTTATTATAAAGTCACACCAACAAATTGTTATAGATCTGAATAAGCCTTCCTCCTTGTTCTCTTTTTCTTTTTTAGAACTGGGGATGGGCATGACTTTCTCAAGTTACTCTTCCTTCTGCACTCGTATATTTTTTTAATCTACTATTATCTTGGTTCTTTTATCTGATTGGTCTCTTCTTCCTTCTCTCAAAATTATTCCTTCTGCCCTTTACTGAAGATCAATTAGCAGTCACATTGAGGGAATTCTGGAAAATACATTTTGGGTGGCATTGGTTATTATGAATAGGCCATTATCTTTGCCAGTGCTCCAACCAACAGGAACTAATAGTTTCAAAAATGCAGAAGAAGTAACATAATTCTAAAAAAAAAAAAAAAAA
>BHFT01028440.1:18744-32069 GCA_004320025.1 Laticauda laticaudata
AAAAAAAAAAAAAAAAAGAGTTTGCCATGAAAAGGTCAAAAAACTCTTTGCTCTCGGAGAGATTGGGAGCCAGATTGATACTTCAATCAGATATATCATGACACTGCAAAACCTGCACTTTTATTCAAAGAGAAATTGAATCATTGTCAGCCCTTCAAGATAGAACAGATTCAGGATCCAATGTCATGTAGGTCAATGTTACTTTTATTGTAAGACTATAGTTCAGACTTTTGCAGGTTTGAACTGCTTCCTCCCTCCATCCCTTGGTCTTTATAAGAACTAGGAGAGTGGCTTATCTGTGCCCTTTACTCATATTACATTCCTACCCTGGACTCAAGGTCAGCGGTGGGATTCAAAATTCCCAGAAACCAGTTCACTGTCTGGTCACTGGGTTGGCATGGTCATGGTGGTCATGGTCTACTAAAACTTCCTGTTTCCGGCTTCTGTTGGGCCTCCAGAGCCCGGGGGAGGCTGCTTTTGCACTCCCAAGGGTCTGGAGGCTTTCCCCTGGCCTCTGGGAAGGTGAAAACGGTCTCCCCGGGCTCTGGAGTCCCTCCAGAAGCTGGAAACAGGCCCCTTCTGGGACTTCCAGAAGGCCTGTTTTCCCCCCTTCCAGAGCCTCCACACGGACTCTGCACTTACCTGCATTGCATGGAGACTCCTGGGAGGGGAGGAACGGGGTGGGTAGGGCCAGCCAGTTGGTTGAAATATTGGTTCAGTGAATCAGATGTAACTTTAACATCCAGTTTGCCCAAACCAGTCCAAACCGGTAGAATCCCACCCCTGCTCAAGGTTCCTTTATATGAACTTTTGTTCTTTCCTTTTTTCCTTCACATCTCTTCTTCCTGTTCCTCAAGGCCATTTCCTCTATCAAGGATAATACAAGAAAACTGTAAATACTCTGCATTAAAAGTCTCATAGTCACAAAACCACATGATTAGCTTGCCAAAAACAATTAGCTTTTCCATCCTTTTTAACCTAAGTTTGGGTTGTTTGTGTTTTGCACTCTTCCAAGTGAAAAGAATTACACTCGGACAGATAGTGGAGCTGACCCTACATTTTCTTGCATGGAGGGATGCTACCTTTTCCTATTGCTCTGGAAAGTGCATTAGCACAGAGAACAGGAGATTCCTTGATCCTAAGGACAAAGGTTGCTAAGCTTATTAAGCTTACTATTATTATTTTAGCATCATTGCTATTTGCTGCAATTAGTAATAGTTAAAAATTAGGGAGTTAAAGTTTGCAAGCTTTCTCCACATCCACCATCTTTAATATGACATGTAAATGTTATGTTTCCTGCCTTTAGAAAGAAGGAACCAGTTATAAAGATGTCTACACACCCCCACCCACCCCACCCACCCCCACCCACCCACCCACACCACATAGAGATCTACAGCCTTTAGACTTTTAGAGAGTTCTGCTACATCTTGGTACTTGAAGGTGATAAAACAATTGTGTTAAATTATTATATATATTTTTTATTCTAAGCAAATTTTCTCTATATTGTTCTACTGAATCAGTCCTGGTGACCATGGCTTTTCAATCTGGGTCATTAAATTATACTTGCTTTGTTCTGCAGTTCTGCATATACTATTAAAATCACATATATACACAGATTTCTCCTCTGTAAGTGCAAAATTAAGTTGCAACAGCATTGTGTTCCTTTTTTTTAAATGGGCAATCAGCCTTCTCATATTCTTGAGTTTAATTTTTGATGTATTTCAAAACTAGTGCTTCACTATCACTATTCCCATACCTGCTTTATAGACCTATGATGCACTGAACAGATTCAGTATTTTACATGTTTATGTTTCTGATTCTCACTTTGACTCCTCTCCATTTTCCTGCCATTTAATTTATTTTTCTTCTCCATCTGATTTGTTTGCCTCTGGATCAAAACCCAAAGTTTGGGGATGCATGGATTTCACATCTGGTTGTATGTTATAGTTCAGCACAAATGCTGTATATTCTTCTAATACCAAAGTTCCATGTACATTATCATATTATTGCTCTGGTGTGGATTCCCACATCACCACCATCTGACATTAAACAAACTGTTGGCATATTGTTGCTACTAAACATTCTCACAGCATAAAAAAAGATTTAAAAAAGAAATAAGATGACAGTTCTGAGGTCTGTTAGGAAGTCTCTGAGAAGCTAATTAGCATTATTACAGAAAATTGGAAATACTAACTAAAAATTAAACTGAGATATCCAATAAAAAATTAGCTATTCCATGAGGCAGCCTTGGTATATTATAACTGAAGTCTAATGAACATTTCACCCAGTGCAGTGGAATAATTATGTTCCTTCATTAGTATTTTATGCTGAGAACATCTGTATTTAAACGCTACATAGAAAAGTTATTAGTGGGTTTTCTTCCATCACTATATGTTTACTGTTATGCCAAATTCACCTTCTAGAACATAAAATGACAGCATTGGAAGGAACCTTGAAGGTCATCTAGAACAATTCCCTGCTCGAGCAGGAGAGTCTACACCATTTCAGACAAAAAGGCTGTCCAGTCTGTTCTTGAAAGCCTCAGTGATGGAGCACCCACAACTTCTGAAGACAACCCATTCCACTGGTTAATTGTTCTCACTGTCAGGAAATTTCTCCTTAGTCCCAGATTGCCTCTCTCCTTGATTAGTTTCCATACATTGCTTCTTATCCTGCACTCTGGTGCTTTGGAGAATAGCTTGACCCCCTCTTCTTTGTGGCAGCCTCTCAAATGGGGACTGGAGACTAAAACTTGTGAAGAATGGTTGCAGGAACTGGGCTTGGCTATCCTAGTGAAGAGAAGGACAGGCAAAGACATGGTAGCGGTCTTCCAATATTTGAGGGGCTGCCACAGAGAGGAAGGGGTCAAGCTATTTTCTAAAGCACCCGAAGGCCAGACAAGGAATAATGGATGGAAATGAACAAGGAGAGATTTGACCTGGAAATAAGGAGAAACTTTCTGACAGTGAGAACAATCAGCCGATGGAACAGCTTGCCCTCGGAAGTTGTGGGACCCTCATCACTTAAAGAAGAGATTGGACTGCCATTTGTCAGAAACGGTGTAGGGTCTCCTGCTTGTGTAGGAGGTTGGACTAGATGACCTAAAAGGTCCCTTCCAACTCTGATTACCTGTTAGTTGTTAAAATTGGAACATTGATATTATGTCACCCGTAGTCCTTCTTTTCACTAGGCAAACATACCCAGTTCCTGTAACTGTTCTTCATACGTTTGAGCCTCCAACCCCCTAATCATTTTTGTTGCTTTTCTCTGCACTCTTTCCAGAGTCTCAACTTTGTTTTACTTTCACCAAGCCATTTTTATCTGCCAAAAAGAAACTGCTTTTACTTTTTCATTTTTTAAAAAGTGAATGAAAGAATCTTGAACAAAACGCTCATAGAGGTTTGCACTTTATCATGCAAGGGAAACACAGGCATCTTTAGATTGTCTTTTGATTCTGCAAAAGACACGGCTTACACAACTGAACACTTCACATTGCATCTGCTTACCTTGAAACACTTTGTGGGATTTCAGGAAAATGGATGCAAAAAAAATGTTTTTTTAAAAAGAAATCTCAGCAAAGCTGTGTGCAGACTCTATTTCTGATTAAAATAACTTGTTTCCAGAACAATCTTCAGTATTTATGAAATTAAAATATTTATATTATACAGTATAATCTTATAACAACATACAGGAATAATAAAATTTCAAAAAACCCATTTGATGCACTCCAACATTGCTATCATTTAGTAAAACCTAACATTGCCCTAATATTCCTATCCTACATACATAAGTGTTAGGTGCAACTCGCACAGGGCCCCATGTACCCATTGTATATAGGAATATTTAATGGAAGCTATTATTAATTTATTAACAGGCATGTGTTGATTGTGGGATTGGTGAACCCTGCTTCATAACTGTTAGTTAATTGTACTCCTCTTTGAGTTGTATATTAAGTGGATCTCTTTGTCAAGTGATGGTTGGTTGGTTGGATGGAAGGGAGAAAGAAAGGAAACAGTTTCTGAAAACAGTTACTATGGAATAATGTCTAACTGTTATTGATGAGTGTTCTTACTACATATTTGTCTGTGGGCAGCTCAACATGCAACTAAACCCACTTATCCTTCAGTAAAACAGACCATGTGGGTAGTTCTGGATGCTTTATTGAAAGAACAGGGTATGGTGAAAAAGCAATGATCTGTGTGTAGAAGTGGGTTTGTTCTTGAATGTGCCACAGATTAAGATGGATTCTTCTTTGTGCTTCTGTCTCCTCCAAATGCTAAAAGAAATGGAGACTGGCTTTCCAGCAGGCACTTGGTTTGAGAGTGCGGGCTAATGGATAAAATGGGTTGGGTCAGCTTTCAGACAATATACTTGTTATTTTGCTTCTCCAGTCACTAGATGGGGCTAGAGAGCAACAACAGTATATAAAACTTATATGCTGGGGCATGAGAATGATCTTGGTTTACAAAATTCTATGTAGTGAAAGACATAAACATATTACCAAAGAAAAAGTTATTTTCTCGTACATATTTGGAACTCATCAAAGAACCTCCATGCAGATTCCAATCAACAGGTTTAATGGAAAAAATGGTAGACCGCTAAAAATAATTATGAGACACAACATCCAGAAAATATAGTACAAAAAGCAGAGCACTTAAGGCATGCAGAGATGAAAAAGAAGCAGTACAGGGATTATGTAAAATAATGGCATCCACAGACCTAATAGCAAAAAGAGCTTAGTTTTTTCCCTATATATTTAAGAAAAGGATTATTAACAATGCTGTAGTATTATTTTACATTCAGTAGAATTTAGTCTCCAGCAGCTATGTTTATAATTACAGTTTTAGACTGTTTGTCCTCCATGACAATGAAGTTCACCGATTGCAATAGTATTCGTTTTCTTAAGAAAGATTTATAGGGAGAAGCACAACTATTTCTTTTTTATCTTTTCTTTCTCTTTTTTTAAAATTGTGCATTAGTTTGTTTTTGTTTTTATGTTCTCTTTAAAACTTTTAATAAAATATCTTACAAGAAAGATTCATAGGCTAAGACTGCACATTCACCCATACATTGTAATTTTTTTTCCTTTATATGTACATATGAACTGAATAGTTCTTCGAACTGTAATAATAGTAGTGTGAAAACAGAACTTCCTTTGCTTTACAGTAGAAAGCAAAGGTCTCCCTGATGGAGTTAGAGGTAGTGTTTCACTGGGATAACAGTGGCAAGAAATCAATACATTTAGTCTGAAGAACCCCATGTACCAATTCAATATACTCAAAGAACATTCTGATCAAGGAGATCAAATACTAGAAAAGATATAAAAGACCAAGAAGCTCATCAACTTACTCAAATCACCAGCCATCAGTGTGTCTTTTGTGACCTCCACACAAAGCCACATCTATACTGAGTGATTATTTAAATCATGAATCCATGTTAAATGTGGAAACAGTGGAAATGTGAGAGTTTCAAAGCCAGCATTAAACAAAGGAAGTCTGGAGAGCAAAGATAAGCAAAGAACATATTACATCCAGGTGATTTTTTTTTTAAATAAAACCTGAAGGGATGAATGTCTACATAAAAGCACTTATTTCCACAGGTGAATGATGAGCTAGGTCACTCAACTGGTTCAGACAAATTCTACTCAGATTTTGTGTCGAGATCAGCTTTATGTATCCTTACTGAGAGAAAGTATTCCATTACTACTGTCATTAAAATAATGATAGTTTTCCATTTCTACTGTAAGGAATCTACTGAAAGCTGCAAAAGCTTGGTTTGGATTACAATATAAAATCAAAACAATATAGGAAGGAAACATCTGTAAAATTTAAAGCTAAGGCTACAAAAGACATTACCTCAGATCTGGTGTTTTGTCTTTGTTGAGAGGGGGAAATCCAAGCACAATTCATCCACTTGTGGAAAGGGGACTTCATGAAGACAATAGTGTCACTCAAACAGGAAAAGCCCAATGGGAACATCAGGCCAGTCATAAAACAAACTTACATTGGAAAAGGAATCAAATAAAAGGTATTAAAGAATCCCTATAGACAAAAGCCTAAGTAATTAAGAAAACTAGACAAATAAGAAAAGGAAACCCTTACAAACACAGGACATACCAAATAAGCAAAACAAACAGACAAAAGACACAAAAAAATATAAATTACAAAAGAGACAGACAAGAGATTGCCACAAAACAAATATGAAAAAAACATTATAAAGTTAAAAGAGAACCGATAATACAATCTAACCACCCCGTGAAGTTTGCCATCCAGCGAGAATAAAGACAAACTCAAACAGGATTTGAAACATTAAGCACAAATACAAACATTTACACGAAATCAACTCACAAAGTGAGAAAAAGATATAAAAACCAGGGACTTACCATAAGAAGCCAGCTAGCCCAGGAATGCAGACTTCTTGCTGTCCCATGCCTTCCTGAAAAATAAAAAGATCCAGCAGCAGTTATCCCCAGCGGGAAAATCAAATCCTTGGAGGAAAGGCATTTTGACATCTTTCAACACACTAAAACAAACTTTTCGGTCCCCTTAGATTGGATAAAGGAGATCAATCAATCAGAATAGAGCTGGAAGGGAACTTAGAGGTCTTCTAGTCCAGCCCCCTGCTCAAGCAGGAGACCCTACACTATTCCAGACAAATGGCTGTCTAGTCTCTTCTTAAAAGCCTCCAGTCATGGAGCATCTACAACTTCTGGAGGCAAGCTATTCCACTGGTTCATAGTTCTCACTGTTAGAAAATATCTCTTTAGTTCTAAGTTCCTTCTCTCCTTGATTAGTTTCCATCCATTGTTTCTTGCCTTGCCCTTTGGTGCTTTGGAAGGTAAGTTGACCCACTCCTCTTTATGGCAACCTCTCAAATACTGAAATACTGCTATCATGTGTGTCCCCCCCCCACCACCAGTCCTTCTTTTCTCTAGACTAGCTAGACCCAGTTCCTGTGGCAGTTCTTCCTATGTTTTAGTCTCCAGGCCTTTAATCATCTCAGTTGTTCTTCTTTTCATTTTTTATCCAAAGTCTCAATATCTTTTTTGTAATGTGGTGACCAAAACTGGATGCAGTATTCCAGGTGCGGCCTCACAAAGGTTTCCATTGTCCTACACTCTATTATTTTACCTTCCTTCACCCTGAAGCTGATAAGGAAGCTTAGAAGACCATCTACAATAAGCCAAATAAAAATATTACCTATTTTTTGAAAAAAAAAAATTAGAACAGCACCAGGAAACTCTCAGCTCTGCTCAAACATAATTAAACCTCGTGCACTGAACAGAATTTCAGAAAACAATGCCACCAGGTAAACCAGGTTACCAGGTCAACAATAACTGTGAATTAAAAATAATCAGCACATCTTTAGCTCCTGATTTATAAACTTTGTATGAACAGAACAAAGACTGTGAAAAAGACGTGTGTAGAAGAGCACATGGGGAAAAAAATATCCTAGCAAGCCAAGAAAATCTGTGCTGCATTCAGCAATCTTTATTATTCTGATGATGCAGTTCAGGTGGCAATGCCTAGAGGATTATGTTTGAATTTGGAAAAGTTTAGGAAGGATCAATTAATATTTAGATAGGAAACCATCAGAAATATCAGCAATGGATTAAATTGGGAAATTTACACACACACACACACACACACACACACATCTTGGACAAAGGCAATGGTATGCTATTTCTGCATAACTGCTGAGTAAACAGCATTAATTGCCCCATGATATAAACACTGAGTGCCTAACTTACCTCAGGGCATTTTTATTTTTATCATAAATTACGGCACATAATTACGACTAATTGTATTTTTAACCAAATGGTCAACATTTTTCATATGTTCAGTTCTTTCAAAATCAATTCCTTTTCTCTTCAGGAATATTTCATAAGAAGCAACATTATTCAGTATAGCTTTCCAATATTTTTATGAGAAGGAGTATTTTTAGCATTATTGTTTAATTTGTACCACAATGTAATTTGGTGGAAATTCCATACTTCAGACATTAAAGAAGACTGATATATGTTGAAAAACTTTTGATAGGGAACACTTATGTAATTGTTCCAGACCAATAAGTTGTTTCCATCTGTGATTATTTCATTTTATTTTATT
Organism: Laticauda laticaudata; assembly: GCA_004320025.1. NCBI lineage: Eukaryota > Metazoa > Chordata > Lepidosauria > Squamata > Elapidae > Laticauda > Laticauda laticaudata. Next base: position 26,853 of record BHFT01028440.1, read on the forward strand.
ATTATCCCTAAAAGATAAGTTGTTCATATCTGTAGTTACTTTATTTTGTAAAGGAAATGATTTGTTTTATTGCTGGGTTAGAGCTCCCCTTGCTGGCTAATTTGCAGAATGCACAAGGAATTCAGAAGCTACATTTGTAAAACTGAAGTATTTACACAAATATGAATTGGCTATTTTCAGATCGGGTATCTATTTAACAAAAGCCTCTTTGTCAATCTTGTGTACATTGTCAAAAAATTAAAAATTTTGTCCTTGGTTAATACAGTCTAATCTGGATTTAAAAAAAAATTAAATTCTTCTATTACTTTCCTCAGTGCCAAATAGTCTTGATAACTTTTGAATCACAGCCAAAAGTCTCAGCAGATATCGAATAAAGGACATCATCAGTTTTGCACAATATTTGATAGAAGAAATATATCTAAAAGTTGACAACGAAAAATATGTCAGTTTTCAAACCTTCTATATTTGCCATCCCAGGTGCAATTGATTGCACACAATTATGAGATTCCTTAAGGCTAGGTCCCACTGGCCGATGGACGCAAAACGTATACATAAAGGACACAGCGGATGAGCAAAATTTTGGGGGTGGCTCCATCCATTGTCATCCGCTCCAAAAAGTGGCAAATATTTGCATAAACAGAACGGAAAAGAACGGAAGAGAATGGACAGGGGTAGTACGGGTGTTCAAACAGATGTTCATAGGAAGCCTAGCAGATGACAGCGGATGGAAGTGGATGACACATCCGAAGGGCTTCTGGGGGAGAATTACAAAGCGGACTCATAACAAAAGGAGCGGATGCATAGTGGATGACGCGGATGCATTATGGACGCCTATAGGAAGTAAAGTGGATGCCGCGCATGCAGAGAGTATGAATTGCATCAGCTCCGCGGATATAAAAGGATGCAGCTCACACGCAGTCAGCATTCAGAGGAAAGACATGCTGCCACAATACATCTTGAAAGAACACCATGGTTCATCTGTAAGGAGAAGAGGAAGCCCGTGCCTACTCGTGCAAGCCCCTGGCAAGAAGGACAGAACCAGCATTCCACCCCCTGGCACTGACTCTGAAGCTGCTGGTGCTGCTGGGCTGGTTGGTGCTGGTGCTGCTGTTGCTGCTGGTGCTGCTTTTGCTGCTGGTGCTGCTGCTGGTGCTGTGGTGGACCAGCCCCAAGGTCCTCAAAGCCCTGCTGCTGAAGCCCTGTTGCTCAAGCCCTGAAGGCCCTGCTGAAGCCCCTGCCACAGGAGGAAGAGCAAGGAAGGGAAGGGAGACAGGAAACAGTACACCATTTCCGAGGAGCATGAGGAGGAGGTGCGGAAGGCTGAGGGAGAAAGAGTACCTGTGGAGAAAGAGCCACACACTCTATCGCAGACACAAGAAGAAACAGGCAGCTTGGAGAGACAAGGCAGAGAGCCTGGGCTACACTGCAGATGTACTCCTGGGATGGTGGAAGCACAGTGCACACCTGTATGCAAGCTACACCTCAAAAAAAAAATCTGGGCAGGCCGCTGTCAATCTCACTGCACTGGGAGACCTATGTCATGGCCAAGTGCAGCTTCTCTGGAGGGTGAGGGTCTGCCACCGCGGAGCAGCCCCTCTGACACTCCTCTCCCTCAGACACCCACAGACAGCCAGTCCTCTTGCAGCCACGTGCCAGCTACACTGTCCAGGAAGGTGTCTTCAGAGGCCCCACAGCAGAGACCCCCCCACAGCTGCACTCCCCGCGCCGCCAGACTTGGAGGATCCTCCCTGTCACAAATGGAGGAAGAAGTGCAGCCACCAGAGACCAACGCATCCCCACCCCCAGCTCCACAGGATGCAGGCAGAGAGCAGACTGGATGGGGCCAGAGCCACACTGTCCTGTTGGAGATCAGGAACAGGATGAAGACCAGCAACAGAAATCTTCCTATCAGCTGGTCCACTTGGACAGAGGATCCTCCAGCCACCACACTTTCATCACCTACGTGAGCCACACCTCAGGGATACTGCCCGCAGGCCCAGTACCAGGTGATGAAGCAAAGATAACAGCACTTCTGTAAACCCTCCAACCCTCAAGGCCCAGCTGAAGCTGCTCCTACCCAGTCCAGGTCTGCTCCTCCACCCCAGGCGATTTCACAGCCCTCCTATAAAGGAGGGAGGAAGAAAAGAAAGAAAGAAAGTTACAGTATATTACATATATTTCCACTTATTCTGTTACTGCTTTTATAAGATACTACAAGCTTTAAGATCATGAACAATTGCAATAATATTTTTTCAGCATAATTCTCCTTTTTCCTCCCTCCCTTCTTTCCTCCCTCCTTTCTTTCTTTCTTTCCTTCCTTCCTCCCTCCCTCCCTCCCTAACTGGCATAGGTTCTGCTAATGTCTCTTAGCCCAGGTGAAAGTGGGGGAGGAAGGTATTTCACCCTGCAAAATACCTAACCTGTCTCTTCCTCCACCCTTTGTTTCTCCTTCCAGCCCAAGTGAGTGGAAGAAAGGTAAAACCACATCACTATCACCATGATCGCTACCACTGTCAGTTGCAACCCTTTGAGAGCTCTATGCAATGGAATTTTATTTTAATGTATGTCGATTAGTGTAAAAATGACAATAAAGTTATTCTAAGTTCTTCTATGTTCTAAGTTCTGAAAGGTCTAGATATGAGAGGGAGTTATTAGAATGAGGGTCCTACAAAGTTCCTTTCAATGAAAAGCATTTATTTTAAAGATCTGCCCATGTAAAAATGATTGGCATTTGCTTTTTTTGACATGGGTTGAAGAGGTGAACAAACAGAAGGAACTCATCAATCAAAAGCTTTGATAAGCGTCTTTTGACTGGAGCATCTTGCCAACATTGTTACCAAAGTTTACAAAGAGATTTATTTTGTCCCAAAGGTGCTTTTACAAGAAGCAACTGGACTTTCTTGTTTTTCTCTGAAGACATTTCTCTGAAGAAGCAAAATATATTTGAAGAAAAACACAAAAGTCTAGTTGCCTCTTGAAAAAGCACTTTTGGGACAACCATGATCTGGATGACTGAGAATCTCCATAGACAAGGCATTTATTTATTTTATTAAATTTATATACTGCCTGTCTCATTATTAAGCAGCTTTCCAGACTCCAGTTTCTTAAAACAGTTCCTTTCAACTAATTTCAACACAGCAAGCAAGCAAACATGCTGCTATTGCAAAGAAACACATTGCAGAGATTATTAATTATTTTTTTGCCAATTTATCAATTCCTTTTGATTAGTGCCCTGGACAGATGACTGACTGATATGAATTTCTCTCATCTCTTATTTTTCTTAATGTCCTTTTCCAGATTTGGAGAAATGAGTCTCATTTTATCTGGATTGCTTTTGTAAAACTCTGTCATCTCATATGGGTATCAAGGTTTTATAAATAACAAAAGGAACAGAAAACATATGAGGATGTAAAGGTAAATTTAAAAAATACAAATAATATGCTACCTTTTTTAAAATAATCAATTCATGGAGGAAAGCATGATGGAATTGTTCATCAGACCAAAAGCTCTATGACCATGTAAAAATGTTGTGCCAATAAAATAGTATATCTAGAAATCTTCTTCATGATATTTCAGTACAATCTGAGAGGTATTATCAGTGTACTATTTATTTATACATTTAGAAGCCATATTTACATATGTAAGCAGGACCTGTAAAGATAGGATATACTTCCTATCTTTTAAAAATATGAAGTTTAAAAGTTTTCATTCCTTTTTTAGTTTGATAATTTATTTAATTTCTTTGATAAGTACTTAGAACAAAGAATCATTCAGAGCTTTGCAGAGTTATCAATCTGAATTATTATAGGACAAAACTAATTCTAGGAAGTTTTCCAAATAGGGCAAATAAATTTATTAAAGAGTTTTTAAGTGTTCCATGATTTATTTATTCAGTAAGCACATTGTTCCTTTCCCTCCCTTCAAATCCTTCAAGAGTACAACTCAAGCAATAGTTTTTGAAGTCAAATGAAAGTTGTACATAGACACAATTTATCTCCAGAGGATAGCAATTTTTGGACAGGTATTTAACAATAAAAAATATAAGGTCCTACAGGGCAGATACACATTGTCCTATGCAAGCACATAAGGTTGCTTTAAATGTATAATTCAGCCATAATCTAACACCTGTGCCAACTTCAGAGCTACTGATTCGAACTAAAAAATAGGGAAATGTGCCTCAGAAATCTGCAGCCAGGATTTGATTTATGGCTTCTGTGATAAGACATATTTGGATAGAAAATATATATTTGGAGTTACTCAGTAAGTCATGTAACAAGAACAGTATTATCAAAAACCACGTGTGATTTATTGCTTTTACTTTCACGCTGTTTTCACAGAGTATTTATCCCTTTAAACATTTCTCCTTAAAGAGGCATTCTGATGAATTAAGCAAAGAACAAAGACTTTTCATTTTAGCTATTATTTCAAAAAAAAAATTCAAAAAAATTTCATCATTGTTTAAAATTGGTTTGCATATTCATTTTGATAAAGAACATTTTCACTCCTGACCAATGTTTAACAGGATTTAGGCAAAGGCATGTTACTGACCAAATGGAATTTGTATAGTCCAAAAAATTTTTTGATCACAGTGTTAGCACACTTTAGTTTATCTTTCAGCACCAACTTAAGGAAATTGGACATTTTCACAGCTAAAGAGCAACTTAAACAGAAAAGGCATGCTAGATGAAGAGGGAAATGTATTTTCTTGGAATCCAAAAAGTAGAACAACTTGTTTGATTTTTATGATGACAGCTGCTACAAAAGAGTCCCTATAAAGAGTTCCTGTGCACAGTCTCTGCATGGAGAAATAGAGTTCAGTCACAGCTACAGTTGTGTTTTTAGTTTGGGGAGCCCACCTGTTTACTGCTAAGAATACTTACTGCTTGGGGCATCACTATCATAGTCCACTTATCACTTTTTGAATTCAAGAACATCTCCTTTCACTCCCATCCACTGTAAATAAAACCTGACATTCATGCTTTCCAACTTCAAGTCAAAATTGTTATTTTTTGTTGTCCATGATGTTGCAAGTCCTTCAGAGGGGATGATCTCGACCACTTTGTTAAGTCCTAATAGCAGACTTGGCTCTAATCAGTTGATGAGTTGGCGTGGTCCTTCCCCTTTATCAGTTGGATGCTGCCTTTCGCAATCATACTAAGCCATAAAGTTGGCAGCTGTAGTTTTTTAAAATAATTTTGTGGTTCTTCTTCTCTCGTG
>BHFT01028441.1:0-35603 GCA_004320025.1 Laticauda laticaudata
CCAGCTTTCTCAAGATGTTATTCCTGGCTCCCACCTTTGCCTTTGTCTTGCTGACGTGGTCCTTGAAACTGAGAGTGAGGTCTAGAGTGACTCCTAGATACACAGGTTTTGTGGTTGATCTGACAATATCCCATTAAATCAATGAATTATACCTACCTCTAGAAGCTCAGGTTTCATTTGTTTCATTTCCCAGTGTATCCCAACTTGAATATAAACTGTTTTGTTTGTATCCACACTAGATAAGCCATCTTCTTCGTTTTCCCACCTTAAGGCCCTGTCCCACTGCACTTACGGATGCAAAGAGGATGTAAAACGTTAAAAAAAGCTTGCATCCATTGTGTACTCATTGCATACGTGTTTCATACGCTCTATCTGTCGAGGATCCGTCCACTGCGATTTCATCCGCGCAAGAAGTTTTGAGCTGCACAAAACTTTGTGAACGTATGAACTTTCCGCTGTGTACAATGTAAATCCACAACATACGAGCAACAAACGTTCTATGTCCATTTATCATCCATAAACGTCCACTGTATCCTCTCTGCATCTTCTGGACATCCTCGCAATTCACATCCGCTGCAGCTGAAAATGGAAAAAGGGAGGAAAGAAAGGGTACATGGAATGTCTATACATCATTAGTAGCACGGAAATAGAAAGGATGCATTTGCATCCGATATACATCCACGCAGCATCCCCTTTCTTTCCTTTAGGCGTACGTAATTCATCTGCTTCGAAATTCTCCCCCGGAAGCCCTTCAGATGTGTCATCTGCTGTCATCCGCTAGGCTTCCTATGAACATCCATTTAACATCCCCACTACATACTACCCACGTCTGTTCTTTTCCATTCTGTTTATGCAAATTTTTGCCACTTTTTGGAGTGAATGACAATGCATGGAGCCACCCCCAAAATTTTGCTCGTCCGCTATGTCCTTTATGCATACGTTTTGCATCCATAAGCCAGTGAGACCTGGCCTTTATGTCCACAGTACTGCAAAGCTTTACTTCCTTTTGCTTATTTTTAATCATTATTGTTTGTTTGTTTTAATTTTTAAATTATAAATTATAAATATGTTGCAACTTTCTTTGGTGAAGCTGAACTATCCATTTTTGCTAAAAAATAAATAAATAAATCCATACAAATAAATAAAAAACAAATAAATAAAAAACAAATAAATCCTACAGAAGAAGGAAAGAATAACCTGTTTCCTATTTCTTTGTTTATTATAGCATCAAAGTGATGAGAACACCATAACTTTCTATTAAAAAATAGAAAGGGTCTGTTTAGTTCAAAGGAGATAATGTACAAAGGGAGTGAAGTCATTCAGTTTGAACTTCTCAATCCCAAATAAGAAATGTGCTGAGAATTTATTCAGGACAAAATGATTACATGTGACTGATGTTTCTATTGATGTGGTTTTTCTGGACTGTGTTTCTTAAAAACTGAAAGGCCAGACACACATTTTGAAGATCTGAATGAGGTGTCAAAGTCTGCCGAATAATAAGTAATAGTCTTGTCATGGTAATATATTTGTGTTGATGGTTTGCTGAAATACATTGTTCCCTGTCTTTCTCCCCTTTTCTCTGACCTTTTTCTACTTTTAACATAAATAAATGTCTAGGTATTGTCTTTGTGAGACTACCAAAGCAATGAAAGACACCTTTGTGGCCAGACCAATGGTGTGTCTGTGTGTGTGTGTCTGTGTGTGTGTGTGTGTCTGTGTCTGTGTCTGTGTAGATAGATGATAGATAGATAGATAGATAGATAGATAGATAGATAGATAGATAGATAGATAAATAGATAGATAATGGATAGATAGATAGAAGATGAATTGATAGATGATGGATGGATGGATAGATAGATAGATGATAGACAGACAGACAGATGATACATTGTTACAATAATAACAACAGCAACAACAAAAAGCTTCTAATATTATTGTAATAATAATGGTAACAACAACAAAATCATCAATGCATTCCTTATAAGATTAGTATCAGTTTTCCCCCTGATAAGGCAAATGTATTCAAAAAACAAAGTAATAACTCTTGAATTAATTGTAATTTGACATTTATAGAAATGAGACATATGCCAAAATAATATTCTGTTGATGATCATACACTGAAAGTTCTGATTTTTATTCCATATCTTTCCATATGTTTGATCATCTAACTGAATCTGTTTCAAGAAGCATTTATAAATAATGATTATGAAGCAGTTATTTCATAAAGCTATGTTAAATTATGGTGATGTAAAATGTTAAGACACCTGCCAATCTTACTAATAATCATGCAATGTAACTGGTTTGCTAATCTCAACAAAGGCCATTCTTTATTAGTTTAGGGTGCTGAAGAAGAAATATTCAAGCACAGTAGGCATTCCCAAACTGGGAAGAACTTCTAATTCAAGCTGAACAGCCAGTTTGGTCTAGCGCAGGGGTGTCAAACTCGCAAAAACACGTTGTCATCATGTGAGGTATCAAAACTTTTTCCCCTTTTCTGGGATGGGCATAATCAGCACATGATGCATTCAGCTAACAGGCCATGAGTTTGACACTCCTGGTCTAGTGGGTCAGGCAAGAAAACAAGAGACTGAGTTTTAATCCTATTTTAGGTATGTAAGTCAACTGGGTGACATTGGGTTGATATAGAAAAAGGAATGGCAGAACCAGGTTGTTACAGTTGTTACACTGTAACACTGAAACCAATCTGTGAATTTATCATTCAGAACACATCTATTGAACACTTAACATGTTAACACTTAACAGTAGTTATACACAGATTAGCTACAACTAGAATGACATGGGAAAAGCACAACATGTGTTGGCAAAGCGATGCTTACAGTAGGCACAGAGAAATGGCCAACAGCATCTAGGCTTTCTCTATTTTTATGCCAGTAGTGTCCAAACAACATTCCATTCCACTTTATTAGATTATTTTAGTAATTATGAAAAAATGATGTAGCTTGGGAATAATTAATGCAGAGTTGCTGGGTTCATTAGAAAACAGATGCCGCAATTAACTGAATTTTCTTTCAAAGCAATAATGGAATGTCATGCAAAAGTTGAAAATCCTCAACCTTTCATTTTTGAAAGCCATAATTCCATGGCTTTAGAATGTCATATTGAAAAGAATAGTCTGTGGAGGTTTGCACATTGAAGGGGTTATATTTCTATATGTTGATTATATGGAATGGCAATCAGGTGGAGGAATATATGTCAATCAATAATCAATTTGGAAAAGTTTCAGTAGACCAGCTGTATTGAGCCCAACTACCATAAAATTGTTATCAGCAAAAGATCATAATCACACATCAGTTTAGGGAAGTCTAGACTTTTTAAAATATATCTAAGCTTCCATTTAACTACTGTATAACATTTGCAATTCTAAGCTATGTGCACAAGAGTCTTTAAAATAAATAGCAAGGTTCTTTGCTGATTTCTAAATATATACAAGAAAAAGTGCTTCTTCTAAGGAGATATATTTATATCTCCTGCCATGTATGTGATTATCAATTAATAATTAATAAGTATTGGACATTATTGCATGGCAACCATTTTCAAAAACTCTATCCTTTTTCCCTCCCTTCCATCCAGCCATCACTTGACATAGCAACCCACTTAACATACAACCAGGAGTGGGATTCTCTCGGTTCAGAACATTTAGGGTGACCCCCAAGCTGTAATGATCAGCTGGGTCTGAACTGGTTCAATCCGCTGATCATGTGGGCCCACCTGCCCACCCTTATCCTGTACTCACCTATATCTGCTTAGCCGATTTGCGCATCAGAGCTGATTTCCATGCCTCAACTGTGTTACATTCCTGAAGCAATATTGAAAGTAAGTAATTGTGATAGCTGTACACATGCATGCAGCACGTGTTAGGCGCGTGCATGCTTGAAGTGCACGATTAGCAAACCGGTTGTTACACTGGGAAAATTTCACCCTTGCATGCAACTCACCTGAACTGATGCCTGAGAAAGAAATCAAGTCTTCCAAGCCTTATCACATTCAAAATTTGGGGCTACAATATCCAGACTGGACACAGTCTGGATATTGAACAGATACAGAAAAAGCAGATTTCCTGGTTCCTCTCAGATGACATTGCTTCAGTAATAGAATCCATAGCATGCCAATCTTGTCAAATATGATCCGAGATGGTTCCACAAATATCCCGGTCCATATCATCCTTTAAATTCAACTAGCATCTTGAATTGTACCTAGAAGATCATTTGTAATTTGTGGTATCTGATTATTTTGAGGTGCCCATAACTACTCTTTCTTTCTTTCTTTCTTTCTTTCTTTCTTTCTTTCACTCTTTCTTTCTTTCTTTCTTTCTTTCTTTCTTTCTTTCTTTCTTTCTTTCTTTCTTTCTTTCTTTCTATCACACCTATATTATTTTTACAAATAACTGGAGACAGTGAACATATAACTTTTAGCTGTACAATGGGATGAGCAGCCTTTGAATGGTGTGGGAGTAGGAATTGATTTCCAGAGAAAAAAAACATTGCAGAGTACAGGAAACAGGAGCACTATTAAGTGACCTTGAAAACACAGATAAGCCTCCAAATGCTTCAATGATCTTTTAAAAGGATGCAAATGACCAGCTGTCTGCAAGGAATATAAACCCTTCCATTCTCCACTATCCTTCTCTGAACTGAAAAAGGTTCTTGGATAAGAAGCAAAACGTCTTCAAAGAAAAAACAAGAAAGTCCAGTTGCCTCCTAAAAAGGCATATTTGGACAACCATGACCTGGATGACTGAGAATCTTTATGGACAATGAACATAACTACATTATCCTGTGCCTTAGTACAGTAAATCAAATTGGCTCTTTAATTACATTGAATTCCATTGTGGACCAACTGTAGCTTCTGAGTGGTTTTCAAGGAATGCTCCATTTTGAGCACAAAGGTGGAAGGAGATGGAGAACTTTGAGGCAGAAATAAAAAAGGGATCATCTTAGAATCCCTATCTAGTCACAAGGAAATTAAACCTAACTTCCCTTGAAGTTTTTTTTTAAAGGTGTAGACACATAATTAAGATCTGAGGCATCCCTCAAAATAAGGGCTGAGGGCTGAACCTCTCCCCCTTCAACCATGCCCTGGAACTGATTCCTGAAGAAAGAAGAACCACCACTCCCATCCCAACCTTTTAAGTCAGTCCAGAAAAATGCATTGATTGACACTGTGAAAGACCACCAATACAATTCTGAGCTTTCTTTAACTTATACGGTTACTTACTGTAAGTAATTAAAGGAAATGTTTGTAGTACTATGAGAATTTTCACAAACTAAGGTCCAAAAGTTCATTTTTAAAGACGTTTGTATGATATGAACCTTTAAAAAAGTAATTTTATCAAACAAACAAAGAAAAAAACTAGGTAGCAAAATACATATATTGATGGATATAAATACATAAATATATTCCAGCTTTAAGGCAATCAATTATACAATAATCAGAAATATCTTTGTCCACTTAACCTGGAATTTCATATAATAAAAGAACAGAAAGCATATATAGACCAGAAACTAATTTTTTTAAAAAATAAATCAGGTAAAGTGGAGCCATTTAAGAAAAGTAAAGTTTATTTCAGTTTCTCACACAAGGAATGAGTCATCTTAATCAACATTTTCACTTCCAATTTAAGCAAGCATCTTTAGAGTAGTCCAGAATAATGCTCACCCAGAGCTTTGACAGAAAATTATTAACAACACAGGAGAATTTTATCTTTTTTTTTTTTTTTAAAGGAAGAAGTGCTGCAGGTGTTATTTGGTTCAATGATTCTTTTATTTCTTCTTCTGTGCTTCAAAATCTTATCCCTTTCTGGGGTGGGGGGAAGAAAGAAACATTCTTACTTCTAACACTTTATGTTGTTCATTCCAGCACTAATATCTTACTAGTTTCTAACAAGTTTCATGCTGCATCTAAAAATAAATTCATTTGCAATTCAGTAGCATCAGAGAAGTCCTGCCAAGGCCTGAAGTCATAATATAATGAGCCCTATGAGATATAAAGTAGATCATAAATGAAAGATTGGCAGACAAAACTAAGAAAGCTATTTTAGCAGAATTTACAGTAATTTATCACTGAAGATTTGCTTTATATACAATTTATATCTATATGGCTGACCTTAAAAGTATCACACATTTGGGTTGAATAATATTATTATGGTTATATCTAAGAGGGAGAAAGAATAATAATTTTGATTGTAACTGCTATAATGAAAGTCAATCGTCCCTATTTTAGTTACCTTTTTATTTTATTTGCTTTCTTTTAATTGTATTGTTTCCTGCATTTTTTTCTTTTTTAACCCAGTTTTTATTTAAGCAAACATTCTCAATAAAAATTATATGTATAAAAATCAAATAATTATGTTATTTCTGTTCAGACAAATGGAAGCATACATTCTACAAATTATTAACTCTGTGTAATATACGACCAACATACACAGACACAAGCTTACATGGTGAAGTCAGATCATTAGCCTATCTGCTCCTCAAGGTTTTCTTCACAAAGCCTTAGCAAGATTTTGGCAAAAACTTCTCTGGCAAATGAGGGTATGTTGGGCAGTGTCCTAATGTTGGCTTAATAAAGAACTTCTCCTCTGCTCTATTTTTTTTAAAATAGAGCCACTACATTTTGTGGGCGCATTTGGAAGATTCTAGGAGAAGATTTAAATGTAATGGACCAATTCTTGAACTATTTCAACTAACAGCAGATCTCCAGAATTTAGAATGGAAATTTGCAAGATAGATAGATAGATAGATAGATAGATAGATAGATAGATAGATAGATAGATAGATAATAGGTAGATAAATAGATATGATATAGATATAAATATGTGTGTTCCATTAAAGGACTAAAATTTTATGATTCATATGCTTTCCACTAAAAATATATCATATAATATCAAAAGTAATCAAGAACCAATAAAATAAATATTTGATGAGCTGTCACAGAGAAGAGGTTTTCCTATTCACCTCATAGGTGAAGGAAGGTACAGGAAATAAATAATGGATAAAACCTTATCAAAGAGAGAAATATCAGTAAGAACAATTAATCAGCTGAACAGCTTGTTTCCAGAAGTTGTGGGTGCTCCAACACTGGAGGTTTTTAAGAAGAGATTGGACAGCCATTGGGTCAGAATGATATAGGATCTCCTGCTCAAACAGGAGGTTGGATAAGAAAACCTCCAAGATACCATCCAATTCTATATTTGGTAAATGTTGAAACACAGTAACTGTCACCTACTGTAGACAGGACAATGATGTCCTTTTTGGACCAACATCAATGTAGGGTCAATAAAATATTCAGAATTTGACAACTTAAGTTGAATTGCTGCCTGAAAGCCTCATTGAAATGGATCAAGAAAGCCATTAGAAGACAAACAATCAATTGTGAAAAAGCAACATTCTCAAGAACTTTAGATAACAGAGAAAACTGACTGCAGCAGGATTACCAGCACACAAAGAATGATCTAAGGTGGTTCTTTTCAATGAAGGCCAAATAAAAGCATGTTTTAAATGCTCTGGAAATTATCCATGGTTAAATAGCCACCAATAACTAAAGTTCTTCAGGCAGATAATATAAGACAGAAAAAAGGTAGAAGGAAAGAGAAAGGAAAGAGGGAAAGTCAGCAGCAGGGGACAGCCTTGCTCAGTTCAAATCTTTAGAAACAAAAATACATTCAGATGCAGAAAGAGAAGAACAGAGAAAAGAGAACAGAGGAGAATCAGTGGAAGGAAAGGAATGAACAATGTTTGCCATTTTATGAGATAACAAAAGATGTTCCAAAGCCTCATCTGAAAGAAAGAAACAGAGAAATACCCTATCCCTTGTTCATCAGTAAACAGTGCTAATACAGAATGAAAAGTGAATATAGCTTGGGGCTGAATAGTAAAACATAAAAAAATGCCTGTTTTTTTCTTGCAGGTAATGAAAATAATTATCCAAAAATTTTTGAATTATATGTGCATCCACAGCCTGTCAAAAAGAGGCCTTGCCCAAACTATATATACATAAAAGTTTTTGCAGGTACTTACATGAATGCAGTTCAGCTTCCTTCGGGTATTATCCCACGTCAGTTAAAGGGAACATTCCAAGCAGAGATCTCAGCTTCTGGTATTGGTTTCGTATGTGGTTCAGGGAATACATACACCAGAACACAAAACTGTTCGTCTCATTAATGTTCAAAGACCCGAAACTCAATAACAGAAGCCTGATGATGGCAGATGAGAATTTGCTGAAAGCGTGCTACCAACTTTAACACGGCACTACAATGAATGGGATATAACCCGAAGGAAGCTAAACAGCACAAATGTAGTAACCCGCGAAGAGCTTAAAAAAACAAATATCTGGACCTCGTACGGGAGGAAATAAGCAGCCAGATCAAAAGCATTGAGAAGCTGGAAAGTTAAAAGGCAGGAATACTATGTGACTTAAAATTCATATGCACTTGCAGAGACAACAGTGTAACAACCAACGTCTGCTTCAAATTAACAATTTCATAAGCACAACCAGCAGCTACCAAAACGTATCCTGAAAGAACAGAAATGGCTCTAACTCAGAAATGAAGTTCACAGTAAAAGATTCCAACTAGATCAGTTAAACAAAGATTTGCTAGCACTGATACAGCCTGGAATTGACCAGCAAAATCCACCCTCGTACTTTGGGGATAAGGATTAAACAACTACACTTGGAGAGCCTGAAACTGAAAGCACTGACAAAATGAATAAACTCTCAAATGAAACTAAAAAACATTAGAAAATGACAGAAAATTCCAATAACCCACCACAACACTGAAACATAATTATAAGCCATGTTTCCAACAGAGCATTCAACAAAACAGAAACAGAATGTCCTATCCAAACGGATTCAATTATGGCATAGACACCCAAAAAAAATCCAACAGAATTCATCAATTTGCAAGTAGAGATCCAGCTAAGCCAATAATTAAAATTACAGATGAAGCCTGACAAGAATAAGACACTCAGGTACTCACATCTTATGCACAACGAACCAACAAAAAAATAATTTTGCAAAAAGATGAATTCACGAGCATTACAAACCCTGAAAAATGATAACAAGCATAATAATACTCCCAAGCAGACAAGAAATGCCCACAGTAGTAAATGGACAGAAAAAGACATATGAAACAAAAATTGAACAGACGTAGCTCCAAGGACGTCCACAAGCAAACCCTAGTAAACACGAGACCAACCAATCGGGAAGATTCGAAAGAATAGACAGGAAGAATTATAACACCACTTAAGCAAAGAATCCCAACAGATGATCAATCCGCAAAGAAAATCTTCTAGATCCCAATTGATACGGCCTCGCCAAAAATACACAAAGAAGCATACCTCTCAGACCCATTAGTCAGCTCCATAGGAGGCACCGCATTACAAAACCTAGCGCTAAATAGCTTAGGCAAAACAGACTAGCAGCCCGGATGCATGAAACGTGCAGCTTCATATGTTACAAAACTCATACCAACTTCGTTTAGAATAATCAAGAGATCTACACGTAGAACAGAAGATCTGCTTGTAATTGCGGACGTGGTTTTCACTATTCACCTCAAGTCCCGATAAAACGAAACGTCTTGGAATCATGCAAAAATAAATAGCACAACCAGCTACAAGCTCATGGAACTAACAGAACATCGCCTAACCAACACATATTTCCATTATACAGAAAGGACAAGATACAAAGCAAATTGAAAGGGAGACCCCTATGGGAGCAACCATTCAGGTCCAACCCGTCATTGCAAGACCTGTTCATGAGGAAGAATTCGGAGAATCCAGACCCTGGAATGGCGCAACCGCAACAACGCCACAGAACTATGGCTAAGACTCGATGACAGACAGTTTGTGATTTGGCCCCATGGAAAGAGAAGAACCTAAACAATTTCCTGAACACCTAAACAACACAACACCGCCCAAAAATCAGTTCGAACCATGGGAAGACGGAAATAACAAACACTACATTCCTAGATGTACTAATCTACAAAGAACAGGCTCACAAATGGGGACACCCACCTATAGCCAAAAGAAACACACAGCAACAACGCTAACCAGTCTAACGCCCAATCCCACCACACCCAGCAAGAGTAAATTCCGTGCAAAACACTAAGTTACCGACTAAATCGCCTGTGCAGATAGAACCACATATAAAGACTGCAAGCTATGCCCCTGGACTGAAAATTGAAGCCAATGGTTCCACAAAAACAAAAATCACCAGCTGTGATCACAAACACACCAAGAACGTAAAGGGACTAGAAGACACAAACAACGCTCGTAGTGGAAGTCACTGTCTTGCCTACATAAGAGGTACTAGCAGGATAAATCAGTAAGATAGACTAACAGTACAAGACATCACACAGAGACGTGCCTGTTCCAAAACAGACAATGAAAAATTATGCAGCCATTTCCTGGAGGAACCCCGAAGGACAAAGTTTTGTTTGTGACCTGTGAAAACCAAGGCGATGAGTGACAATGCCCCTGTTAGCATCATGGCCCCACATGTGACATGGACAGACCAGATTAGGTGAAGAAGAAAGGCCGGCGCTAGAGTGGGAGAGCACAAGAAGGCAGTGAAAAAAGGCTGGGAACACGAGCCGTCGCCACTGATGCAAGCAGCGATGAGAAGACCAGCAGGTCAGTCGAACAGCAGACTGGGTGGCAAGGCGTACTGAAATGCTGTCCGACGAAGTAGAAGGTGCTCCCAGGCAGTCAGAAGGGCAGTTCAGGAGGAAGCATGAGAGGATTTGGGGAAAGTAAACCTGACAGAATAGAGAGAGAGATGGAGTTGCCAGAGCGCGCAGAATCATTGTGAAGACGCGCGTGCAGCCGTGCAGAGTAGGAGTCGGGTCGTCAGCACTGAAAACAAGCGCGTAGCACGTTGAGCACAGGAACACCCGCCGTTGGATGGCGGGGTCGCACGGCGGGAAGATCACGCCGGGCGCACCGAGGCGAAGCGCGCAGGGTGAGGAAACCCAGCGTGGTGCGCGCCGAGTTGTGGGGTGGGTGGGGGGGGGGGGGGAGAGATGGCGCGGAGCAGGTCGTGTGGGGTGCGAGCGAGCGAGCGCGGAGAGCTGGGCAGTGGAAGAGCGCCTGCGCGAGAGCCGAGGAGACGAGAGGTGTGGCGCGGAGGCCGAAGGGTGCGGAAGAGCCGAGCGAGAGAGAACGAGACAGAAGAAGAGCGCGGGGAAGAGAGCGAGCGCGAAGTGGGCCAGTGCATAAGGCTCCAGAGTGCCGGAGAGTAGGCAGGAGACCGCGGAGCTAGATAGCCAGAGGTCGAGAGATGAGCGGAGCCGGAGCCGTTCAAGTGTGTGAAGACATGAGGGAGACGTGGGGAAGCGACAAGGCGGAGTGGCCACACGAGAAGGCGGTGAGTGAGGGTGCGAGGATGGAGAGTGTGCGTGCTGAGGGAGCGAGGGGGGGTTGCTGAGCGAGGGAGGGATGGTGGGGTGGAGACGAGAGAGGCGTGACGCATGGATGAGCGGAGCACTGTGGTAGAGCAGGAACGTGACAATGGACGTGGATAAGTAGCGCGCGTGAGAGGAAGCTAGAACGGCAGGAAATGTAGAGTACTCGGCGGGGGGCGCGAGAGGGCTTTAAGAGAAAGAGAAAAAAAAGATCTCCACCAATCACAAAGAGCAGACAAGGACAGCGCGTGGAGCGGGCAGCGAGGAGCAGGAGCGACGCCTCGGTGGATGCCGCGGGGGGGGGCCAACTCGAGAGAGCACCAGGAGTGCACCCCACCCAGGGCAAGGCCAGGTGAAACCTAGGCTTGCGGATGAATAGCAGCCGTGCCTTGGGGGTGCACATGGCGAAGCTGTGGGCGGCGGTGTCGGGACCAGTTTCACACTACAACCTTTCACACGAAGCCAAGGCTGCACCCTGAAAGCCCTCCACCACAGGACAGGGAGCTGTTGCTCCAGCCTAATCAACAGCAACAACACAGAACAGCAAGACCAGAACACCAATCCATCAAACTCGACATGTCCCCAGTGAACGACTAGACCCAAAAACTCCCAGCCAAGCTCAGAATACGGCCAGCCTCGGAATTGAAACCAAGAAGCTATAACCCCCACATCCATGAAAGAAGCGTGAGGGATGGCAGATGGAGAGGACGTGGCCTGAAAGCGGTTGCTGGACAACTTACAGACTTACAAGATGGACGGTGGGAGATGAATACCCCGGATAGGAAGCTAAACAGCACATATATATATATATGTATATATATATGTGTGTGTGTGTGTGTG
Organism: Laticauda laticaudata; assembly: GCA_004320025.1. Lineage (NCBI taxonomy): Eukaryota > Metazoa > Chordata > Lepidosauria > Squamata > Elapidae > Laticauda > Laticauda laticaudata. The sequence continues at coordinate 12,260 of BHFT01028441.1, forward strand.
TGTGTGTGTATAAAATGACAATAATATGACAGACATGAATAATGGTCTGTCTCTTTTCATTCAGTCCCTACTAGATGAAAGATGAGATGGTATCAACAGTAAAGAAAGGAAGAACAAGGAATGCTCCACTGATCCATGGAGAAGAGATCATTATTGAGCACAGAGCAAGTTTTGAAACTCCTCACTAATATGATGATGAAGGATGGAGAGAAAACAAAAAATGGCAGGATAGCATTTAAAAAAAAAAGATTTACACCAAGCTACATGCACCGTGTGTTATAATTTCTCCCAGAAATAATTGTGAAATGAATTGTGAAATAGTTTAAGCATGAAACAATAATAATTAAAGACATGAGGAAGACAACTTCCAAGACTCAAACCTCAATAAAAACTCACAACCATCCAGAAGAACCAGCTTAATTGACACATGCACACACCAGAGGTGGTATTCATCAGGTTCTGACCAGTTCTGGAGAACCGGTTGCGGAAATTTTGAGTAGTTTGGAGAAGTGGCAAATACCACCTCTGTCTGGCCCTGCACCCATCTATTCTCTGTATCCTGAGTCACAGCTGATCAGTAGGGTCTTCTTTTATTGCCCTCCACAAGATAATGGAGCTGGAAAGCAGGTTAGTGGGGTGGGGAGGGAATGGGGATTTTGCAATAACCTTCCCCCAGGAGTGGGCAGGGAATGGAGATTTTACAGTATCCTTCCCCTGCCATGCCCATCAAGCCATGTCCACCAAGGCATGCCACACCCACCAAATCACGCCCACAGAATGGGTAGTAAAAAAAAAATTGAATCCCACCACTGGCACACACATACACATGCATACACAACCTGGAATTTCTAAGGCTGGAAGAGGAAAGGTCTTATCTTTGCAAACCGGGTTTCAATGAAAATCCCTCCTCCCTGGTCCGTCCCTAACAATATGCACATATCACCAATATCAGCATTGGTGAATCCCACAGACACAATCATGGAAGCAACCAGACAATATGGAGTTTAAGTTTAATAATTTAGAATGTTGCCTTAGATTTTGAAATCTGTGACAGAGAACTTCCAGACATCTTTTATTAGTTAGTTTATTAAGACAGAACCTGTTTGAATGCTATCTCTTCTTTCCAAGTTTTTTGCAAACCAGGCATTTATAAGATAAGCAAATAAAAAATCCCCCCACCACCACTGAGGAAATATAACACTTGGTATAGAAACAAGGGATCTATTGGAAAGAACTTTAAGAAGAAAATACTTCACTACCGTATGTTTTATTTTTATCCTGATTTATTTCAGCAAAAATCCCTGTTTAAACAGATCTTATGCAAGTAACATTATAGTGTCAGCTGTATGGCAATAAAGGGTTGGGGTTTTTTAGGGTTCTTCTGAATAACGTGTTGGAGAATGTCACAAACACTTGAAGAAAATTGCTTAGGAGAATGCTGGATAGATAGATAGATAGATAGATAGATAGATAGATAGATAGATAGATAGATAGATAGATAGATAGATAGATAGATAGATGCTATATTGATATGATAGATAGATGATAGATTGATAGAGATTATTGATAGATGATAGATAGATGATAGACTGATAGATGATTGATAGAAGATAGGTAGGTAGGTAGATGGGTAGGTAAGATGATAGATGGATGGATGGATGGGTGGGTGGATGGTTGGATGCAATGGAGTAGCTCTATTTGATTGTGGAGCAAGAATAGTTGGCTTCTTATTAAAGAAGTATCAAGATTTGCTTTAAGGAAGCATTTTACATTGCCCTGAAGATTTCCTATCTTTACTTTCTATGAATAAATTCTTCTTCATTTGGTATAGGATGCTGGAGAAAATTAAGTGGAGAACATCTCAGTGTCCTCCAGCAGCACTGTCAAAAAAGGAAAAAGAATGTTTGATCAAGTGCAAAGTTGAGGAAAGGCTATAAAAGCAGGGTCAGTTAATATAACAAGGCCTGCTATACTTCATTCCTGCAATTCTTGAAGTCTTCACAGGGGAGAAAGGGAGGCATGTGGTCTTACAGAACAGCTTTAGTGGAGTGCTTTATTTTAACAATCTACCTTACTACAGTCAAATATTCCCTGAAGATTCATATGGTCTTGCTGGATTATACCTTACTGTTATAATGGTGCAAAAAAGAAAGATGTAAGAACTCCGCTTACCATGATGAACTAAATAACAAGGATAGTAGAGTGGTTAACATGTTGGACGAAGAGCAGGAATTCACCCTGTCAAGTAAGACCAATGGCTGTTCTCAATCTTTCTCACAGTGCTGTAGTTATGAGGAAAAATTGAAAATAGAAATCAGAAAGGAAAGGAGCTATAAATTGATGACTGAATGAATGAATAAAGAAATGAACAGCAGAGAACATCAACTTAATCTGAAAGAAATAAAACAATATAGGATGCTGTCTAAAAAGCTTATGCAAGGACATTACTATATGTTCAGAGGTAAAGAAGTTCAGACAATTATATTTTAACTGCTGCCTCTTTCCAATGCAACACTCAATTTATTTTGTGCATTAGCAAATATGAGGAAATTTGCACAAAAATATAGGATGCAGGTTATATATATTCTGAATGGTGCGTTAGAATTTGTCACAATTTAATCTTAATAAATTTCTACAAAGAGTCTATAGTATATAAACAGAGACAAACAAACTGCAACGTCAGGCAATTTTCCTCCACCAACTTTATAATATATAATATTTTACTACCCTTTAATTTAAGGGCCAAATGAGCAGATAAGAAAAAGTGAAAGATTATGTAAACCAATATTACATATTATTTATGATCTAAAAATATGTTGATTCAAGGGCAAGCATCACAGCGATAAATGCCAAAGTGATAAAGAACACACTTAATGGTTTAGATCAAAATTGTAGTCCACCGTAAAAGCTAGTAAACATAATAAATTTCATTCTGTTTCATTCATTCATCTATTAAAAGATAGAAAAGGTGACAAAATTATATAGTTTCAAGTTCAAAAACTGAAATTCTGAACTGGATGCAAATTGGAGGAATGAAAAGCTTTCTCCCACCTTCAACTATGAACAAAATGTAAGACATAAAATCATTTCAATTTTCCTCTTCCTCTTCAAATTGTGAATTGTTCCTTTTTGTCTTTGTCTAAAAATAATAATAACAATAGCAATAACAATAACAACAAGAACAAACTAATGCCATGAAAGTGAAGATACAAAAATCCACTAACAATTCAAACTGCTGACCTTGCAATGACAAAGTTGAAACTATTTCACATTTAATATGCAAATGCAGCGAAATCATGCAAACTGATTACAAAGCTAGACATGATCGAGTTGCTAAATTAATCCACTGGTTATTATGTGAAAAATACATCTGTATCCAAAAGGTCATGGGAACATAAAGTGGAAAAGGTTGTCAAGAATGGTGAAGATCTTGTGGGACTCAAATACAGATGGATCACCATTTGGAACATAACATGCCAGATATTAAGGTTATTGAGGGCGGAAGCATACAATTTATTGATATCGCTGTACCAGGAAATGTCAGAGTCAAAGAAAAAGAACTGGAAAAAAAAAATCACAAAATAATGCGAACTGGCCATTGAAACTTTGTGATTATGGATGAAACATATGTAACAGTGATACCCATTGTCATCAGGGCACTTGATACCATGTCCAAGAATTTTGCAAAATACATCAAGAAGTTGCAGCTTCCTGCTGTAGCACCAACAGAGCTGCAAAAGACTGGTGGAATCATAAGCCTGAGAAAGTGGTTGAAAATGAGCATGCAAAACCACTGTGAGACTTCCAAATACAGACTGACAAAGTTTTGGAACACAATACCCCAGATATCATGATTGTGTAGAAGAAAAAAGTGTGGATCATCGACATTGCCATACCTGGTGACAGCAGAATCGATGGGAAACAACTTGGAAAAAATCACCAGATATCAGGACTTGGAAATTGAACTGCAGAGACTCTGGCACAAACCAGTGCAGGTGGTTCCAGTGGTACTTGGCATACCAGGTGCTGTGCCTAAAGACATAGGCAAGCACTAAAAAACAATTGGTGCTGACAAAATCACCATTGGCTGCAGAAGACCACCGTACTGGGATCTGCTCACATAATCCACTGATACATCATGCAGTCCTAAACGCTTGGGAAGTATTTGACTAGTGATTGGGATATCAAACCCAGCATAGTTATCTAGTTTGCTGTGTACACTGTAGTTTTTTGATGATGATAATGATAATGATGATAATGATAACAATAATAATAATAATAATAACAATAATAATAATAATAACAACAACAACAATAATAATATTAACAATAATAATAATAATATAATGTCCCTTTTCCTTGATGTCAAATGGTAGCAGCATTTTCTATTTTTTTTTTCTGAATAGCTGAGTCCAAGGCCTAAGAGAATATGAGAGAAAGGGAAGAGGAAGATAAGTTATATGTATGTATATACAGGGACAGCTAATTAAAGAGCAGTGCCCAAGGGCTTAAAAATATCCCAAAGATAACTCTAAGGAATAAATGTAATGAAAATAATTTCTTGTTCTTCTCATTACTCCAGCCATATTGTGGGTCTACAGTTTTGCATTTCACCTGCCATTTCGTTAGTTCTTACAGTGTCAAGCATTGTTTGCATTTGGTGTATAATGATGTGACATTGAAATATTGGCTGATTTGTTGAGTCTAACCTCCTCCATTCTCAGCTGGGATTGGGATTGGCAATAATGGAGTTAAATGCAATAAAATCAACATACCGGGAAAAATGCAAAAATTCAAACAACAACCTTCAAGCAACATTCCAGATATTTGGACTTGAAAACACAAATTTTAAAAAATGTTTTTTACAATTGAGCAGAATCAGGGGCAAATGAACTTCAAGAGAAATATTGTTCCAGAGGGCAGGAGTGATGTGGTTCACCAAACTTTATATATTAGCCTTTGAGTACCTGCTTTTATAAGATAATATTTCTTCTCCAATAACCATCTTGAGACATTGCCTGAAACATGGATCCATTATTTGTACTACTTTTATCCATCCGAGGGCCTCACTGTGCTTCTGAATTGTATTAGATAGTTAAACAAGTTATTTATTTTATATAATCCCTGTCTTCTAATCTTGCACTACTACTTTGAGTTGTTCTGTGCTCTGGCTGGTGTCAGCTTTGATGGTATATTCTTTGTCATCCTTGTTTCTTTTTGCCACTAACTCTTCCAAGCATAATTGCTTACTCCAGTGAATTCCTCTGCCATGCCATAGCCAAAATAAGTGAGACACATGTGATCTTTTCCATAGTTCATCATGTCTTCTAACCACACAAATAAACTACACAAATAAAATGGATGATTGAATAATAAGGCATAAGAGAATGCATAATGTACATACCAAAATGAACTAACTGTCTCAAATGAACATAGAATCGTTGCATGGTTAAATATATCCAGATATTCAACGCCAACAAACAACAATAATGTGCACAGTGTGGAAGGCATGCCAAAGCTTAGTAAATCAGCACTGTACAATAGTCGGGAATTGCACTCCCTGAATTGCATGCAACTCACCCACCCATTATATGAACTCTAACTTCCATAACAAACAAAAGAAATAGAAATAAATAAACTAGGAAGCAATATATACCCACTCCATGTTTAGCAGTCAAGTTTTGTTCCAACAATTTTATCATTTAAAAATGGTTACTGAGTCAGAGAGAGAGAGAGAGAGAAAGAGACAGAGCAACTGAGACAGACACACAGACACACAGACAGAAAGACACATATACACAGACAGAGACAGAGACACACACAGAGAGAGCGAGAGCGAGAGACGGACATAGAGAGAGAAAGACAGAGAGAGAGACAGAGAGAGAGGATTATTGATGTCATCTCATTCAGATAACATTTTTATACAGTGATGCCAGGGTTACTGTCTTTCTGGCACACATTGTTTCCAAGCATACAAAATTTGGTTGTAAATGTGTGCATTAATTAGAAAATGATTTACCAAAAAAAATATAAATAAATACTGTCACATTCATGAATGATCAATAACCAAGTTGGCAGTTAAATGTTGTTGCTTTGGTTGGGGTATTTTTTGCACATCCCTAGTTATAACATTGTTGAATGCTGATGTGCCGTGATAATAAAATCATTTGACTATGAACCTGAAACTTTCTAGTTTATGAATTCATCAGTTACCATATGGTTATACACCTGTTACACTGAAGAGGGTGCTCTACACATGTAAAAGTTCTTGCACAAAGGAATATGCACACAATTCTTTCTCTTTAAAAAAAAAAAAGAAATCTTTTGTAAGTCTTATTTTTGTATTCATTTGACTGCATGGATCTCTGCAAATGCAATATGCTTTTGCCCTTTTGCCCTTTCTCTATCTCTCAGCTTTTCTTAAATCCTTGATTTGAAATATGGGGAACTGAATATTGGTCGACTTACAGAGTTATTCTGTAATTATGAAAAAGAAAGTGAAGTGTTTTGAACACTTCCAAAGGCATTATTTCTTATGTTTCACAAGTAGGAGCCCAAAGTAAGAATTGAACGTGAATTGATTATGAGTCATCTCAGTCTTAAAAGTGAGACATTCAGCACTTGGTAAGATTTAACATCTGCGGTAAAGGAGAAACATTATTATTCAATGCTTTAATCGTTTTGACACTTTTCCCAAAGAACCAATATTTCCTGATGGGAACAGCCAGGATGTTGCCCTCTGTATAATGCATAATGTTACCTCTTGAAAACAGTGAATATGTATGTTATATATGTTCAGCTATTTATTTCATGCTTCTGATTGAACTTCTGTAACTACTGGCAAACCTGTACAATATATTGCAGAGATGTTCCTGGAACAGATGGTGGAAAGGTATTTAACGCAATAGGTTTACTAACACAATCTTGCTGTTAAATTCTCTATGAAATAATCTTTTCTGTGGGAAGATCTACGGTACCTTCTTTCCCGCTTCATCTGTGTGGGAGAGTCATCACTTTCTGAATGACAGAATAGATGATGTCATTTTTCTCCTTATCCCAAGGCTATTATAAGTGCACCTCACACTTTTATTTTCCAGGTTTGATCTACCACTGCTGTTTTCCTATTCAAAATGTCTTATACCTAAATCCCAGTGCATTGTTCCATTCTTCTAGCATCCCTTGCTTGATGATACAGATCCTGGCCAGTCCATCTCTCCAGCACCTGATCATCATGCAGTCATGCAGCTGTTGCAGAAAGTCAGTAGCCTGCTTCCTAGAAGAATGAAATATTTTGAGCAATATTCACATAAGGCAGAATATTTATATTTCCCAAAGGGAGAAATGGAGAAACACATTTTTAGAGGCAGGCAGAAAGCCTGCCTTAATAGCAGGCTTAATAGCAGGCTTAATATTTCCTTAATAGCCCACAACAGATGTTAGCAATTAAAGATAAAAAGCTTATTGAAAGAAGACAAGTATCAAGATAGCTCTATTCATAAGCAAATACTCTCACCCAAGAGCCAAAACATGATGAAAGTTATTAAGCTGTAGTATGAATTACCCAACACTCTTTCAGACATTGCATTGCTCTCAGAGCAGTCTAAACTTCAATCAAACTTAGCTCAGACAAACAACTAGGATTTGTACTTTGCCTGTAGAGCCAGCTATGACCTCCATATAACCCCTACATGGCCCCGATGGAGTCTCATAACAGCCAATAGAATACATGTTCTTGCACAGAAACAGCAAGCTCAAGTGCAAAGCCCAAGAGAAGGAACAAAACCCCTTCATTCTCAATTCCATGTGCTCAACTGCCCAGAATCACATGTTCTTGGTGTTCTGCTTCATCTAAATAAATGGACCCTCTTTCCAATCAGCCTCCAGCCTCAATTTTGTCTCCAGTGCCTTTTTCCCAGCTTGGAACTGAACCAGATAGATATTTCTTCCCACACTATGATATCCTGGACTGCTGATTGCTATGTTATCTGATGGTTGGAAGTTGCATTTATTCATTCATTCATTCGTTTGTTTGTTGTCCAAAAAACTCACGTTTCATTCAACCCTTCTACCACCTTTTCTGATTCAGTTCAGGCTGAGAGATTCATGGTCCCCTTGTAGTTCAAACTAATAAAGCTTCCCTTCCCTCTCCTTCCCTTCTTTTCTCTTTTCTTCCATTCCCTTCCCTTTCCTCTTTAGAAAAATAAACAAAACAGAACAATTTGGGTCACATTCCATGAATATTATTTCTTTATTTTTGTGAAGCTGAACTATTAGAGTTTTCATAGACCTATAGAAGAATACAGCACTGAAATAATAACCTGTTGCATTTATCCCTGATTATTGTAGCACTTGAGTAAGGAAGGGAAGAGGAAAATTGAATAGAAAAGAGATAATGTGGGAAGTGATGTGTGCTTGCGTGTATGATTGAATGAAAGCATCCATGTTTCCAACATTCAGAAAAACAAAGAGAAGGAACCGAAATTTGTGAGAATGGAACACTACCAATAAGGAAAATGTAAGTCTTAATAGACTGCTCAAGTTAGTGAGACCTCTGATCATTGAATGGATTGTAAGGTCCATAATCTGGGCTAAGCACTAGTCTAACGCATTGCCCAGCCATTTTTCATAATATGTCCATGAAATTTTATAATAAGTCCATGGAATTTTTGAAGTTTGCTTAAGAAATATCTAGGACCATGATGGTGAACCTATGGCATGCATGCCACAAGTGGCATGCAGAGCCATTTGTGCCGGCAGTCGAGCTGCAGGCAAATTATCTCACTGCGCATGCGCATTCCTCACAGCTGATTTTCCGGCTGGTTTGAGGCCTCTTTCAGCCTCCCAGAGGCTTGGAAAAAGTCTCTGCAAGGCTTTTCAGATGAATAGGCCCGTTTTGTCACTTCCTGTAATACCGGAAATGACACAACAGGCATATTATGAAAAAGGCCTCAAACCAGCCAAAAAATCAGCTGTGCAGGTAAAGGGATGGCAGGGGGAGGATTGCATGTGCATGTGCAGGGGGCACGGCATTCTGGGTGCTTATGCATGCAATTTTTGGCACAGGAGCCCAAAAAGATTAGGCACCAGTGATCTAGGACCACAAAGGAAACAAGCAGCTTAGATACCATTCAGAGCTGTGGTATTTTTGTTCCATAATGATAAACTAGAAACAGTTTGTTTGAATTTGGTCAGTAGGTAAAAACAATTCTTTATAAAATTTAATAATTCTTAAGAAAAATGATTAACTATGGAAAAGTTATTATGTAGTAGTTGGGTCAGAGAGAGAAGGAAATCTGTTATAAACCATGCATACTAATGTAAGTTCATCTTCTGAATACAAATATTTCAACAGTCAACATAATACAGACATTTGCATGGGCATAGTAAGAAAACTAGCTGCAAAGGTGCTTTTTTCAATAGGCAACTGGACTTTCTGTTTTTTCTTTGAAGATGTTTTGCTTCCCATCCAAGAAGCTTCTTTAGCTCTGACTGTAGCATTCCCCACCATCCAGTCAGAACAGAAGAAGCTTCTTGGATGAGAAGCAAAGCATCTTCAGAGAAAAACCAGAAAGTCCAGTTGCCTCTTGAAAAACCACCTTTGAGACAACCATGACCTGGATGACAGAGAATTTCCATTGAGATTTAAGAAAACTAATCTTAAGATCATTCAAAAGTTTCCAGAACTTAAAGCCAGTATGGAAATATTGTTAACAGTTACATAATATTCATTGTCTATTAAATATTGAAAAAAAAGTATGAACATTTCAATTGTACAAGAATGTTGCACATTGCATGGTTTGATTATGGATACCATTTGCTAACATTTAAAAACTTACTACCTATTTATTGCTGAAGCACTGACCTTGTTTTGACTTGCTGTGAACAGAAAATATAATTTTATTTCTGAAAGTGTATGCTATTTTTTTTAGTTTTCTTAATTTCCATTTCCCTTTCATGTTTTATTTGATGATTTGTTCATTCACTGCCTAGAAATCAACTGGCATAATCTCAAAGCCAGGGGCTATGATAGGTGAATTTAGTTTATCACACATAATGTCTTCCCAGAGAATACTTATATATCTACCTTCTTTAACATCTTATGAAACATTATCTACAGAACAAAATGTCCTAACCTGCATTTGCATGGCAATCCTGAGTTCAGAATTGCTACGTGATGCTGCCAGGTATGAGTGGATAAAGAACAGGTTGTAATTTGAAAATGGCATTAGCTTCTCATCAACAGCAAATTTAGTTTATATCCCATTTGTCCCTTAGCTTCAGGGGAGAAAAAAGTGTGGCTCTGTTACAGCTTCTGCAGATCAGAAAAAAAATATAATCTGTTGTCAGTTTTGCTAGGACTCTACAAGCATGCAGGTGTGTAGTAGTTGGTCAGCAGAAAAGTAAAAAAAAAATAATGCTACGCACAGTATCTACAGAGAGAGGGGGAGGGAAAGAGAGAGGTAGGGAGGGGAGAGAGAGAGAGAGACTTTGTTGATTGTAAGCTCCTTGGGGCTGAGAAAAATTGCTGCAAAACTGAGTTTCCTCAAGTGGATCACTAGACTCCTAAACAGCTTAAAAAACTACCTAGTAAAAAGAAAAGTCAACCAAAAGAGCAACAGGCAAACAAAAACAAATAAAACATCCCCAGGAGCAGAACGATTTAAAATTTAATTTGTGTGCATTGCTTAATGGACTGTTAAATTGATCGTCCCCACAAAGTCACATGACCACATAGCTACACCCACCCAGCAAGTTCAAGGGACCATGTTTGGCCTCTTTTTTAAAAAGTTTGAGGACCCCTGGGGTAATAGAACCAGGTAATAACTTTTCTTATTTAGGGGTAATCTTCTCTATTTTTAGGTTTTGGTTTGTCCACCATCAAAGGTGCTCACTTAGAAAAAGGGCATATATTAAATTATTGGTAACATTAATAATTCATTGTTATCTGGGTTTTTTACAGCCAAAGATTAAGGTCCTTAAATCAAAAGTTACTTCTTTTACCTTGTATAAAGCTGGATTATAGGGCTTAAAATTCATGCTATTATCATAACAAGTATAATACATATTTGAATATTATTTGAGGAGTATTTTAAATGTGGATAAGAGGTCCCAAGGTGCTGGAGTTTAGTTGAGTTGGGAATATATAACTGTTTTCAATGTTAACAAAAGCAGGGCATATAATTATTGATAGAGAATTAACTTTATAGAAAAGTCCAAAAGTGTGTTTGATAGAACTAACTAAACCTTCGTTTTAGATCTCTTGGACTATACATTTTACATATTATATTATAGTTTGTGGACTCTCTATTTTCTTGTCAGAAACCTGTTAGAAAGGCTGATACACAAAGAATTTTTATCTTAGATATAGAAGCTCAAAAAGATATAGCTACCTTCAATAAGGCCAGCACACTAAAATGGATGAGTGCTATAAATATACCTTTCCAACTTAAACATAGGGAAATACAAAAATGTCCAAGAATCTCAGGAGAGTATTTATTCAAAGAACATATCAGCAGTTAGATACAATGATCAAATATGGAAGTTTAAACCAATTTCCCTATCATGAATGTACATCTATTGTAAGACTCCAGAGATTAAGGAAATAGCACATAGATTGTTTGAATGCCAGGGGCATAGTAAAATGAAAGATCAATACTCCAAGCCACATATTAGAAGAATGGTTCATTGGGATCCATACATTAGAACAAAAAAAAAATAATTCTGTGGTCATAGCCCAAATCTCACATATAAAAGGATTTTTTATCTGAATAAAACATTTCAATTGAGACATGGAAAAAAATACTGAAATATCCACAATGGAAGAATAGATTGTGAAGGTGACAGAATTAGCAGAAATGGCAAAACTGATATGTTTAGTCAGGGAGAAAATAATAAACATATTTAAATTAAAAATTGGGGTGGGGGAATTCCTGAAAATAATAATTTTAAAAAATGAAATGGTAATTTTTGGATTTGATGATTAAAAAAAGATTGATTAGGGAGTTGACAGAACTATTGTAATGTTAAAGCAAGCAAATAAAATAATGTTAAAAAAATAAAAGAAACAACAAGTGGAAGCTTGTTAAAGATAGATCCTAAAGAGAACTAAAGAGACATTTCCTGACAGTGAAAACAATTAAGCAATGGAACAGTTTGCTTTCCTGAGCTGTGGGTGTTTCATCCCTGGAGGTTTTCAAAAAAAGATTGGACTACCATTTATCCTAAATCAGGGGTGTCAAACTTGATTTCATTGAGGGCCACATCAGGGTTGTGTTTGACCTTAGAGGGCCAGGAGGTCATGGCCAGGGTGAGCATAGCTAGGGTGGGCATGGCCAGCTCAATGTCACTCATCTAAGCTCCGTTTTTGGCTGCAATGGCTTCCTACAACTCTCTGCCAGAGAAAATGGAGCTCAGGGAGGCCATGTGTGGGCTCTGTTTTCGGTGGAAGAGGGCTGCAGGAGACTGTTGTCTAAAAATGGAGCCTGGGAGAGTTAGGGTTAGCGCATGGCCCTCCCAAGCTTCATTTTCATTGGCAGAGACACCATGGGCCAGTCCTTCGCTGTTTCCAAGATGGCCTCGCTGACCAAATCTAAGCGCCCCATGGCAGAGGAGGTATTCAGCAGATTCTGATCAGTTCTGGAGAACTGGTAGTGGAAACTTTGAGTAGTTCGGAGAACCAGCAAATACCACCTCTGGCTGGCCCCACCCCCAACTAGTCTCTGCCTCTCGAGTCCCAGCTGATCAGCTGGGTCTTCTTTTATTGCCCTACATAGGAGAACGGAGCTGGAAAGCAGGTTAGTGGATTGGGGAGGGACTGAGATTTTGCAGTAACGTTCCCTTGCCATGGCCACCAAGACTTACCCACCAAGCCATACCATGCCCACCAAGCGATGCCCACAAAATTGGTAGTAAATTTTTTTGAATCCCACCACTACCCCATGGGATAGATCCGGCCCATGGGCCTTGAGTTTGACACCCCTGTCCTAAATCATATAAAGATTCCTGCCTTGGACAAGGGGTTGGATTAGAAGACCTCCAAGGTTCCTTCCAGCTTTACAATTCTAAAGAGGGATAAAAAATAATGAAGTTATGCCTGCTGTAAAGAAGAGCAGAAGTCACTTCTTTAATATTTTTTCTTTCTTTATATTGTTTTCTGCATTTTTCTTTTTTTCTCTTTTCTTTTTTTCTCTTTTCTTTATCTATTTCTCTACTTGTTTTTATCTATGTAAAAAAAACTCTCTCTACACACATACACACACACACATACACACACACATTTGTTTTCTCAAGTTTTCATGGGCATTTATATGTATGATATTCAGCTTTGCTCAGGTATTTCCCCACGTCCTTATAGTTGTGTTTTTAAAGTTGTGGCGACATTTCGCCAGAATCTCATCTGCCATCATCAGGCTTCTATATTGTGCTTGTCTGTGAGTCAGGCTTTCACAGCTATTAAAGTATAATTATTATAATAATTATATTATTAATATATTAAACTGCTATTAAAACAGAAATGGCTGTGAAAGCCTGACACACAGACGAACCCAATACACAATCCTAATGATGGCAGATGAGATTCTGCCGAACAGTATACAAGGATCAGATTAGGGTAAACTGTGAAAGAAATATGAACTGTATTTTTATTTAATTTTATCTTTTAGTCTATTTTGTAACATTTCTTTCTCTTAATATTTTGTAGTTTGATTGATTTTGTAGTATTATTAATAATTATGTTATATCAGGTTGGTCCTAAGAAAAGCCCTGCACTGACTACTGTGACTTGACAGGCTATGCTTTATAGACTCCAAGCCATGGATGTATGAAAATAATAATAATTAAAAAATGGTGCAGCTCAGTAGGTTACAGATACAGTGAATACATGTTGCTCTGAAAAACAGAAAACTACATCTGGCAGTACATCTGGCTGAAGCACATTTTGAACATAAGGCTTGAGATGTCCCTGGGAATCATGAGTATGTTTTAATAACCGTACCATTCTAGTATATTTTCTGCTGCTTGGAATAGAGTAGACATCTGCTTTGACAGAAGAGGAAGAGAGGGAAAAAGACTCTGCAACCTGATAAGCTCTATTTGTTTCTAATAATCCATATTCAATAATTGTCAGAATTTATCCCTCCTACACAAAATCCCCAGTATTTAGCCTCAAAGATTTCCAATGCATGAAATTAAGGTAATTCAGTTTCCCTTCTACTGAATTAACAAAAGCTGCATCGCATTTCCTTAGCAATATGGAAGCTGTTTGCCATTTACTTACCTACTTACTTATTTACTTATTTATTTATTTGTTTATTTATTTTGTCAAAAGCTTACAATACAATAGAAATAAGAATAAACATAAGTTTAAATATAAGAAATAGGAACTAATGATTGGCGACAATAGGATGATTGTTCACTTATGCACGCTCCTTCTTCTGGATATATATATATATATATTAATTTCCCATTTAACCTACAAACCTGGAACTCTCAGTGGATATCCACTGTAGTGCTAATCCGGGCTGATGGTTCTCAGTTTTTGAGATCTGCCAGCATTAGTTAGATGCTGTAACTTCATCAACAAAATAAGCATATCACATTTAAACAATAACATCCCCCACCAAAAATTAACCTACCAACCCTCCTCCCAAGCATTAATTACAGCCCTTGTCCTTCCTATAGACTCAAAACAAACAAAATTGAATCTCATCAGTAACACATCCTGCCGAGTGCCAGCAGCATTAAATGGAGGACAGGACATCATGATTCTCATAACCCAGATATTTTCATGACTTTGGTTGATGAGAAAAACATGTTGATAGAGAGGAAATACACAGAAAATGGAAACATAGCACAATCTGACATTTAGCACAATTCCAAAAATGTTCCTTTATGTCCAGAAAATATGAATATGATTTTGGTTGGAATTTTTTTTCTGAAAGGCTATCAGTTCCTTTCCATCATTGATCTAGTTTTCTGATCTAGAAAACCTAGATCAGAAGTAATATATGTAAAAGTATTTTACATATATTACAATTTAATATATTATATTACAATTATTTTGTGAAGTATATATATTACAACTATTTTACATATATTTACATATATTTATGTAATATATTACATATATTACAATTATTCTGTACATATATATTTTTACATATATTACAATTATTCTGTGAAGTAGGCTGGTTGGTGAGTAACATAAAGCCATCCAGAGCAAATAATGGCCCAAGAACAGTTTGACATGCAACTCTTTGGAATTGGTAGCAAATATTACCTTATGTCTTTGTATGATACTGAAGAGTATAGACTTAAAAAAAAAAAAAAGGAAGGGGATACATATTNTTAAAAAAAAAAAAAAGGAAGGGGATACATATTAAAATACATATTATTTTATGTATTTCTCCTTTTCTTCCAAGTTGAAAGGAGGCAGCCATAAACTCCTTCATTTTTTGAACTTTTACCATAGCACAATTAAGTAGGATATAGGCTAGCTCAAGGTCTCTCATAAATTATACAACTTTAGATTTCAGTATATCCTCAAATGTATTTATTTCCCTGTAATAATCATTAGAGAATGAAGATAGAATTGAATTGTTCTCTTATGTCAAGTTGAGTTCGTGCATGATGTGCCTAAAAACAATATGTTCTTTTGTTCAGATTAAGTTATAATAGGCTTCCCCAATATGTATTAAGAAAATTCCCAGGCTGCATAGATTGAACAACGTGATCCAATCTCCCCAGTTAAAGTGGTCCCATATTTCTCTTGCAAAGAATCACTCACTATTCACTATAAAGAGAAAGCATGCTTGTATTGGGTTACCTTCATAAATATGCCACTCTTCTTATTTTGTTCCTATCTTCCTCCTTTCAGTACAATGCTGAATATACTAGAAATGCAATAAATCTTGGAAAGAATTATAATCCCTGGAAATAGTCTATGGCAACTCACCACAGCCAACTTGCCATGGGACAATCAACATGGTCAACTCAGTGTGGAACAATTCTCTATGGGACAAGAGTTATACTAATATCAAAGAAATTGATGCAAAAGGAGCGACAAATAAAATACGAAGGACAAAAATTCAAATATTTGTAAAATTATTTTAAATAATTAAATTGAATTGTTGAATTGTCCCATGGTGAGTTGTCCCTTGGAGAGTTGGCTGGGGCAAGATGACCATGGCAAGTTGGCGATGGTGAATTGGCTATCACATTCCACCTTGGAAATGATGCTACTCTTTCTACAAGTATGGATTTTTGTCAAAGTGAATGACTGAGAATGACTTTTCATTCTCAGTGAATTGAATCACTGCTGCAGCAGGCCTGCTAGAAGTGAGGAGATGCCAGCAAAGATGTAGAATTAGTTCTATTTCTTTTTTTTTTTAAATTTTTGGTTTTTAAAACAGACATAAACAAACAAAACATAAAAACATCAAGTCATCTTCAGTATATGTACATATAGTGTACTGGTTGGTTTACCAATTGTTTTGTGCTTCCATTTTATAGTGTTCAATTATGATTACATTGTATATAATCTCGTATTTTCAATCAAATATTAAATACATTAATATCATTATTAATCAATCATTTGACTATACTTTTAATTCATTCATGTTTTCGCCAAAGAATGATCATATTTTTACTTAATTTTTTATGACAATTCATATTGTATCCCAATCTATGCAAGAATCATTTTTGTAGAATAAATAAGAAAAGATCCATTTTTATACTACTTTATTATTTTTTAAGATCTATGTATTTCCATTACTATATTTGATTGTCTAATATTGTAGAATTGATCCAAATTTTAATAAAATTCGTTTATCATCTTTGATCTCTAATTTCAAATATCAATCTACTGATTCAGTACATCCAAATTTTTCTTAATGATTTCTACCTGTGATGTAATTTTCTCATTTTTTCCCAATTTTTAGAAAATACAATCCTAGCCACTTCGTTAATTAACATTTAAGATCAGGTATTTCAAGTCGTTTTCAACCGAGTATATTTCAGGTCAAATATCTCCCTAAAATATCTCTATTCTCAATATCTATATTTTTTTTACTGTCTTTTTCCCAACCACATTGTGGATTATTAGTCCAGTATTTTTAGCGTTATACAAGGTACACCATATGATGTAATATGAGCCAGAGCTCGTACTGATGACATTTTCCAATATTTTTCAGATGTTATTTCTGAACATTTTGTTATTCTTGTCAGGGAAAATGCAGGCCTGAAAAAATCTTACAAAATTTCCGTTTATAATCCGTGACATAGTCATTTTATAATTTTGAGACCACAGTCTTTTGCCTTTCTCTAAATCAATCCATCTCCATAATAATTCTTCCCACGCGCAATCATAGTTCTTTAACTTGTTCTCTTCTAGTTAATTTCTATCAATATCATACAACTTTTTTAATCACCTTTTTCATCAGCACCTTGTCAAAATCTTATCTAAGTCAGTCAATTTTGTCATAGAAATCTTCTGTTCTTAGAATCGTTTATGAAACTTGAAATCATTTTGCCAATATTGAAAACCAATTCTATTTTATACTCCTATGTTCCCTCCAGTTTTCTGTATCGATTTAAGGTTCATCCTTTTTCATTACAATATTTCAACCATATCTAAAGCCATGTCACGAACGCACCAACGGAGGCAAAGAGGAATGGTAAAACGGCACACCACAAAAGATTGCTCTTCCATTGTAAACGGAATCATCCATTGGAAAACGCGATGCATCTGTTGCTGTACTCACCTGCGTACGGTCTTTCATATATGCTCTCATCCCATCAGAGCATTCCGACGTCTTAGTGCCTATTTACATTCCGCTCCTCAAAAGTTTTGAGCTGGCACGCAAAAATTTTGAGACGGATTGACTTTCCGCCGCGTACGATCTACATCCCGCACACAGTTACAGGCAACAAACGTTCTAGTCGCGTTGTCATCCGATACACGTCCTAGTATCATCTCGGCATCTCTTGGGCACCACCCAACTCACATCCGCCTCCAGAAGAAAACAGAAAAGAGGAGGGAAACGAACAGTACATGGAAAATCCACACTGGTGCGTTAGTAGCAGGACATAGAAAGGGACTGAAAGCGGAATGCAGCTCGATATAACAGCAAATTAAAACAGACAAAACGTTCGTAATGGACGTATCTCGGATATTAGATGTCTGGAGGATGGCTGGAGTATTGTAAGGTAGCACCTACGCGAGAAACCGACATTTCCTATAAAAAGCGGGGAGGAAATCACACTGATCCAGCCAGTCCCAGCAGCCCTGGTGTGCAGACCTCTTAGCTTGCTCTTGCCCTCCCACTCATCCATTGATGATCACCATGGATCATTGCCACACTCCTTTTGGTAGCCGCCATCATTCAAACACCCAGAACCAAGCCCTCTCAGACTGTTTCACATTCTTCTAGCAAGGAGAAGGAGACATCCCAAGAGGGCTGTGTACGGGCCCCGAAGATTGGTCGGGAGAAGAGTGGGACGTTTGGTACTCTGCTGACAAGCTGAGGAAGTGATAGACCCTCGCTGCATCCAGCACTTATGAGGATGCCGCACAGCCATGTTTGCATTCGAATTTGGAGCATCTGAGACCCAGGTTGACGCAAAGCCAAGCAACCAATTTCGTCCCATGCTGGACTTGGACTGAAGGTGGCCACGGACTCTCGCGCCACCTGGCCTCAGGGACCACCCTACAGGAGCATGTCAGTACGGCTGAGGGCTGCCAAAAACACCCATCAGCATTTGGTCAGAGTAGTGGTTGCAGGCCATCATCAAGAATACGCTGGAGGAGCTCCTCCAGTGCCACCTCCACTGAGGAAGGCTGGCAAGGAAAGTTGCGCAGGAGCACGTGGTATCAGAGGTGAATTCCACAACGTTTGGAACCATAGATGCAAGACATGTGGCCCTGCAATGCTCCAGCCAGGCAGGTCCATTTATCTTCAACTAAAGGGCTTTTCAGCATCATCCTCTTTCGCCATGGTACAAGTGCTGATAACAATTCATGACCATCGATGCTGTCAGGCAAGGGTCCCAGTTCCAGAGGCCCAGATATACAACTCAGTGGTCCTCAAGGATGGGCTGAATGCAACTCATCAATGGGTTTTCCCAGATCACAGACCCCCTACCGCCAACGACACACAAAGATGTGCCTTACCTTCATCGTGCGTGATCGATTGCCTTCTCCCTAGAACCTACCATCATGAACACGTACACTTTCAAGATACTCACCTTGTGAAAAGGATCTGTTCACTACAGGCTATCCAGGCAACGGGGTGTGTGTTTTGAGTGCGTGTGGTGCAGAAGCCTTTGGCATCCTGGCCAACCAGGTTCCATGGTACTTCTCGCCACCATGCAACATTGCCACACAGACTGTGAGGAGCAACGTGAAGCTTGCTCCATCCTGCAACAATCTCACTGCGACCACGCTACCCAGTGTGCAAATAAGGCTTGTGACCGCCAACAAGCAATGGGGCATGGAGCCTGTGAAGTGAGGCAAGGACAAAACCTTATGGACACTGTGGATGTGAAAGGCCAACAGAGCTTCATGTGAAGGAAGAAGGCAAGCGCAACTTCTGGAACCCACTGTGGCAACTCCCACAGCTGGAGCAGTGGAGTGGCAGACAGGATGGTAATGCTTAATGGATCTTCCTTCGCCTGTTCATCACAACTGATTGAGATTGTGCATTGTTATTGCTGAGTGGCCCTACAATGAACAGGGCTTTAATAAAGATTTGTTGTTTATATTGAATGTGTTATCAATGATTCAAATGTTATTGAAATATAAAGGCGCAATATGTGTGGGCAGCTGGAGAGATGGACAATAATGTCCACTATTCTTGCCCTGGAGTTTATCTATCCCCAACTAACCTTATCCCACAGCTATCTTACCAATCCCACAGCTATCATTACCCATACCCACAGCTATCCATCCCCACACTACCTACATCCCTATCAAGCATGGCAATAGGCTTAACCCTTTTTTCAATGTTTTCCAACACTTTATTAGTAAAAAAAAAAATGAACCAAGTGTCATGAAGCAAGAATAACCTTTATAGTATACAAAACTGATGAGACTGTTATTAAAATGCAAAATGACCGCAAGTAAAGTAAATCTTAAGCTAAGTAAATTTGTTTGTAAAGTAAATCTTATCTTAACAGTATAATCTTAAGCAAAGCTAAAGTGAACAGGTAACAAACTCAGTCTGGCACTCTCTCAATCACTCTGAGGCGCTGCCATGTCTCAGATGACAGGACTGTGGAGGTGGCTGTTGCTGTAGTGCTTGGTCTGAGATGCCATTTAGGTGCCTGCCCGAGAGTAAACAAAGGAGATGGTGTAGCAGGAAGCTCTCAGACGAGCTGACTCAGTCCCGTGAGGTTGAGCAGGCCCTTCCTCAAGACCTGGGATTGTGAGGCCCAGACTGATGATAGAATGTTCTTGAGGAAGGGCTGGCTGTGGGTGTGGAGGAAGGAGGAAGGTAGTGGGGCTTGGTCTGGTCTGAGCTGGGTCCAGGTGAGGTGTCTGTGAAATCTTTGGCATCTGAGAACTGGGTCTGGACCTGGGACGGGCTGCCTCTGCTGTGTGGAAGTCCTGGTAGTGGTAGGCTTGGTAAGGCGAGGCTGTTGAAATCCGTGAAGGCTGTGACATCGCCTGGGGTGCGACAGACCTGGAGTGGGTAGCAGCCAGGTTCAGCGGGACGGAGGGGTGCGAAGAGCTGTGTTCTCCTCTCTTCATCGGCTTGGTACTGGGCCTTTGGGCATGTCATAGGGTCTGGCACTCATGTACGTGGATGAAGGGGCTTGCGGTTGGCGGAGTGGTATGTCGAAGTGGACCAGCTGGGAGAGGAGATCTGTGCTGGCTTTGATTGTGTCCCTGATCTCCAAGAGGACAGTGTGCTTCTGTCCCTCGTCTGCCTCTCTGCCTGCTTTCTGTGGGCTGGGGATGGGGGTGGCAGGGTCTCCTGGTGGCTGCTTTTTCTTTCTCATCTGAGACAGGGATCCTCCCACGTCCTCACAGCATGGGGAGGCCAGCTGTCAGGGGGGTCTCTGTCATCGTGAGGCCTCCAAGAACACCATGCTGGACAAGGTAGCTGTCTCCTCGCTGGAAGAGGAGATGCGCTCTACTGGTGGGCTGTCTGAGGAGAGAGTGTGACAGAGGCGGCTGCTCCTCTGTGTGGCGGATTCGTCACCCTCCTAGGAGCTGGCACCTGGCCATGACAATAGGTCTCACCGGTCAGTGAGCTTACAGTGGCCCTGCCAGAATTTCTTCAGGTGCAGGCTTGCCATAACCAGCGTGTGCATTGTGCTTCCACCACACCAAGAGCTACATCATGGCTCTCTGCCTTCTCTCTCTCCACGCCCTGCCTGCTCTCCTCTGGTGTCATGATAGATGCCTGTGGCCCTTCTCCAAGTACTCGTTCTCTCAGCCATTCCAGCACCGCTCCTCGATGGTCTCGGAAATGAGTACTGTTTCTCTCCCCCTTCTCCTTGCTGCCTCTTCTCCTCTGGCAGGGGTTAGCCTCAGTAGCAGGGCTTTGAGAGCTTGGGGCCTGGTCCACCACAGCAGCCAGCAGCAGGAGAGCACAGCACCAAGCAGCAAAGCAGCAGCAGGTAGAAGCACCAAGCAGGAGAAGACTCAGCGCACCACCAGGAGAAGCACCACCACAGCACCACACCAGCACCAGAAGCACAGAGTTCAGAGTCTAGCGCAGGGGGTGGGATGGGTTTTTGTCTTGTTGCCAGGGCTGCAGGAGTAAGCACAGGCTTCTTCTTCCCCATGGTGGTCCTCATCAAGATGTCTCTGGCAGCAGGTCTTATCCTCTGAATGCTGGACTGCTTGCGAGATGCATCCCTTTTATATCGCCGGAGCTTACGCAATTCATCCTTCCCACATGCGCAGTGACGCTTTGCATCTGCTGCACATCTGCTATGCATCCTATAAAGGCATCCATATCATCCGGCATCATCTGCTAATGTCATCCGTCTGCCTCCGTTCTTCTGCTACGCGTACGCTTCGCTGTTCTCCATGAAGCCTGTGATGTGTCATCGCCTTCGCATCTGCTCCATCTCTCAGGACTTCCTAATGAACTTCGCTTTACATCCCCCGCTCATCCTCCCACGTCATATCCTTTCCATTGTTGTCCTTTTATGCAAATTTGGCACATTTTGAGAGCGGACACAATGGATGGAAAATTTGCTCGTCGCTGTGTCCGTTTTTGTAATTACGTTTTGCATCCGTCGACAGTGTGCCATAAGCCTTACGTTTGTTCTTTTTGTATTATTATTAGGCATTAATAAAATACCTCAATAGTCGATGCCAGCTAGAATTTTCAGAATAACATTGTCCTTTTTATATCCCAATTTAACACAGAGATGTTCCTATATAATGTCTTCTAAATACCCTGTGTTTCTATTCCTTTATCCCATAAAAAGCATGCCACCCACAACAGGTCATTCCTTCTAATGTTTAACAATCTATAATTTCTTAATGTTATCCATTCTTTAACCCAATAAATTGTAGCTTAGTAATACAATCCCAATTAGAACCAAATCCCTCCTCTGTATTCTAACCTCTTGCAAAAGTTTTAAATCTTTATTCTCTCCTTCTTACTGCCATTATATTTTCACATAAAACAATTTGTATTTTGATCTTCAAAGTAGTCTTTTCCAAGCCAAATTGGAATTGTTTGAAACTACGTATAAAAGCTGGGTAATATATTCATCTGGATTGTTTTGATATCCTCTATTAATGACAGTTGTAGAATTTTCCCCATTTGGCCAAATCTAGCGCTATCTGCTGTTTAGTTTAACATAAGTTATTCTCTTTTTAGTGTACTGCATCTCTGCTGTTCAAGTATATCCCACGAACTGATCTTATTCGTGCGACCTGAATTTTCAATAGGTCTGCCAATTCTTCCTTTTTGTCTTGAAAGCATATTTCTTGTCAAAATCTTAGTCCTTGTCTTATTTATTTTCAAACCGAGCGCCAGCTTTTTCCATATGTCTCTATCTTTTTCTACTCAATTTTGGATTCTTGTGGGGTCTTCTAGATAAAACCAGATTGTCTGCAAATGCTTGCAACTTAAATTCTTCCTTTTTAATTTTCATTCCGTTTTATAACTGCTTTTCATCTCTAATTTTTGTTAGCACTTCCAAAGTTAACAACAACAAGAAGGTGATAGTGGGGGGCCCCTTGTCTTTGTCCTTTTTCTTATATTGATAGATTTCTGTCAGCTTCCCTCGATCTCATACCTTTGCCGTCTGCTTATTGATATATGCTTCTTATTGCTTGAATATTTTCTGTAGAAGCCACGTTCCCAGCAGTAATAACATG